>LN891142.1:94064-113337 GCA_900010015.1 Tuber aestivum
ATCAGTGGCGTGAAGAAAATTGTGGGACAACGGCATTCCCCACCAAAAAACTGCGTATTCGGAATAATCATCAACTCCTCCAAAATATTTAAAATACAAACCACTGCATAGCTAGCTTCAAATATCATGGGGTATTACCTACAGAGGTTTTGGGAAGTTCCCGTCAAATGATTCCCCATCCATAAGTGTTGGATTCCAAATTACCTCCTGCAGCACTGCCAGACAGGGATTATTTGGTGTAGAAACTAGTATATTTTCAGGTTCCAGGCCTACTCAACTTAACTAATGAAGTAGAAATGATATCTATGTTCCCAAAAGGTAGAGAAGTAAAGTAGAGAAGCAATAAGATGAGTGTATGAAATTATTTTTACCCTAATGCCAAAATCTATGTTGATATTGATGTGCGAAAATTCAGTATTTGGGTGCAAAACATGTGTTGTCCCACAATTTTCTTCACGCGACTGGTATTCAACACAGTGGGCACTCGTGACGAGGGGAAGATTGACGTTTGTTGGTATTCATTCTCCTTTGTTCATTTCACCCTTCCACGGCACGAGTGCCGTACACACGGTACCGTAAGTCACAACTCCCAGAATCCGTTTTTTGTTCCATCTTCACATGCAAATACTGTCACCCGATCACAATAAGCCCAGCTCAGGCCAAACCGTAGTCCCAAGAAAGAAAGCTTTCGCGCAACGATCGCTGGCTGGTTGTTCCTGCGCATATCACACTTGTAGCTGTACTTGTATGATACCGGTAGTCTACTCCAGGACTTGTACTACGAGTTACTCGTACAGTGCGGTACTCGAGTACATGGGGTGCTGGCCTTTATCCCAAGTGATTGGCCATGACACGGCATCTTCTCATCATCACCGGAGGAATGGAAAAGATTGCTTTTTTTCTTCTTTCTCTTTCTCTTTTTCCTTTTTCCTTTTTCCTTTTTTCTTTTTTCTTTTTCCTCTCTTCACTACTCGGGTATTGATAATACAGTGAACCAATAATTTACAAGGTATGACAATATCCTGCTCTTCCGTGGACTGACTAGGATCCCCTCCATAAACTTCATGAAATGTCAATCGTTTTTTTCTTCATTTTTTTTTCCGGCAGAGTCGCTTAGTCACGGCGTAGAGTTGCCTTATATGGAAGGCGGGGGGATGGGCACGTCTCGTTAGTCTACTCGAGTACGGAGTTGAGGTGGAGTGTGGCTCGGCGTGCTAAACTTGGCGAGGCGGGTAGTTGGAGGGGGAGTCATTTGAGTTTGGGATGCCACATACATGTTGCCCGTTGTGGGGTTTCATACTATTGAATAATGAATACCGTACTAGCGTAATGGGAATACCGTAGTAGACATTAGGCTATCGCGAAGGCTAGCTTTAAAGTATCGATACAGCGCTGGTTGAAATCCAGTGGGAACCATCATCAGAACATCACAAAGTCCACAAACTCCGGTCCATAAGACCCCACCCCCACCATCCGATCAATACCCTAAGAGAACCTCTACCCCCTCGCCCATTCCTCCACCTCGCCAACCAAAACCTCCATGACCCCCTCCTCGCGCCAAAAATGTCCTGCGCCCCCCACCTCCACACCGCTCCACCCCTCACCCTCCATCTTCTCCCTCCACTTCCTGTACTTCCGAACACCCGTGAACGTGTCCCCGTCCCCATAGACCGCTAGGACTCTGGCACCTATAGCCTCAATGCCCTTCTCGCCCTCGTCTACACTTCCACCACCAAGGCTCCAGACCTTCATCCCGGCGAAACCCATCAAAAGACTACTTATAGGTGGGAGCAAGGGAGACACGAGCAGATATCGAGCCGTGACTTTCCACCTCTTGTCAATACCGTGGTGCGCCTGTTCGCATTCCAGTTTTATATTCTCCTCCTGCTGGAGAGCGGCGTGAACCGCAGCGCGATTGAAGGTTCCACTGTAGGAGGTTCGGGCGCTGGAGTGTGTATCCAGCCATCTGCGGCCACTTTCTCTCGCTGTGAGAAGCGATTTAGCGAATACGGGAGTGGAAGGAGGCGGTGTCTTCAGCAATTTCAGGATGTCCGGGATTGGAGGCGTTAGACTGGCAATTAACGACCCGTAGGAGTATCCACCTATTAGTAGTTCCATCCCTTCCTCACCCTCCTCGGCCTCCTCCACCACCATCTCCCCTTCCGGAAGCCCGCGCAACGGTGACGCCGGCACGGTAAGTCGTGATGGAGGAGCCGCCGATACCGGAATCACCGGTGGTGGTAACGACTGCACGTATGCCAAACACCACACCACGACCGAGGCAAAGTCCTTAACTTCGAGTTTTCCTGTCCATGACGTTCGTCCTTTTCCGTGTGCTCCTCTGTGGTGGTCACCAATTAGCCTCCTGCCTATTTGTCTGCCTTAACCGCCTTCGTTCAAAGTGTCTTTTTTTTCTCTTCCTTTTTTTCTCCAGTCATACCGAAAATTGAAGGTAGAAACTACCCAGCCCGCTCTCAATAGCGTCTCTACAACCTCCAGCACTACGCGATCGTCGTAACTTCCGCCGAGCGGTGCGTATGGATGTCCGATTACGGCCAGCTTCCGGTGCCAGTGTTGGGTCGTTGGGGCAGTGTAACTTGCGGGCAAGTAGACCCTTGCGTCGAGGAGGTGGGCGTCGAGGTAGGAGGGTATTTGCAAGTTGAGAGAGGGAGTCGGCATTATAGTGGACTTGCCATGTGTGTGAGCTGGGGTAAGAGGGGTGGGTGGGGGGAATAAACTGTGGAGGCTCGGTGTCGTGGATTTCGGGTTGTGGTATTGTGTATGGTGTCCCCTCCAGTCGCAGATGTTGCTCGTAGGGTTCGGTTGTGAGAGGAAGGGTCGGGGTCAGGAGGAAAGTCAGATAACTTATCTTTTAACCCTAACCCTGTCCATTACTTGAAGACGTGATATGATACCATGTATCTGAGAACAAAGTGTATAGGTTAAGGGCTAGAAAAGATTTTTTTTAACTGTTATGTTATAGTAAAATGAATATGTAAGAAGCTATTTGGATATAATAAACAATCAATAGAAGGCTTGATTAAAATATGCAATAATATTTGCTCTATTATCTTATTATTGGATCTTGAGAGATTTAAGAGTTATTGGGAATCCAAACTCTAATGTCGAAATAGTCTTGTATCTCTATACTGATCAAGATAAAGGATTGTGATCTTAGTAGTTATAATATAAGATACGGTATTTTCAATTTTTTTTAACCCTTTCTCATATGAGAGCTATGATAGGGTAGATGTTCTCTTGGCATACATATTTATTTTGTAGTTGTCCAAAAGAACACCTATATTTCTAAAAATATGCCATAAATTTGTTGTGTTTGGTGGCTACTGGTTTCTGTGCCAGTGATAAGAATAGTAGACTTTCACATACAGTGTTTCTAATATATTTAGTTGGGTGCCAGTAGTTACTTCTTTAATTTCATAAAATAACTTTTTAAAGACTCCTTTACCGATACTGCTCTTGATACTACTAGTTAGTATCTATCAGTACCTATCATATATCAGCAATATGATTAGTTCAATACATTATTACATTATAACAGGTATTAAGTAGAATAATCAATTGTCAACTCGTGTTCCGAAATAGCTTTTCTGCATAGCACCTGAAGCTGATAATATTTGTCTGGTAGTAAGCCTGAGGTGTGATCTGTTGTCCTTATTCAATATCAGTATGGGCTTTTTTTCTTTTTTTCTTATGAGAATACCTTTTGCACACTTGGTTATTCTAAGTTTTGGCATAGGAGCATGATACTTGTATCAGGTGGGTACCATCAAAAAAGAGCCTGAGCTCACGAACCTTGACATCATATTAGCATATGGGATGCCGCCCATTGCCATGAGGGAAGTGCAGTTCCAAACCCTCTGGCTAGCGAATAGGTGAGGGTCGAGGGCGGACTTTTGGTTTTGGCGGACGTATGCGACTGCGGCACGAACGATATAGGCGGCCAAGGGCATCAGCCAAAGCGATGACCAAGCGCAGATCTTGGCCTCGGGAGATGTTAGGGAGCACCGGCGCGTTCAGACCTCCTTCCTTACGGACATGATGTGCGGTGATACATGACTTTCAGTAGGGTTGTAGATATTCGTGGCTATCTTTTGTCCCGCAATTTCTAGTCATCTATCTGTCAATGCCGTCTGACTTTCTAGTGCTTGGCTTGGACGGATTGTTAGTGGAACTGGGTTAGCACACAACTCACCCTTCGTCGTGCCCTTTTCTGTAGTCAGGGAGAATAGGCTCGTTCCTGCAAGGCCCTCGTAAAGTTAGCTGTGTTGTATCCCCCTGGCCGTCGTTCGCCCTAATATTTCAGAGGTTGCTTTGTGGAAGGTAAGACTGCTGGTGTCCTTTCCGAACGGCCATTGCTGTAAGTAATGTAGGTTAATGAGGATTTCCGGAAATCAGAAGCGCCGCCTTGGCCCTGCTGGCTGAAGTCGGAGTTGTCGGGGCGCTGGGGGTGTTGCAATGACAACTTTGCGGAACTGAGTGTGACTTAAAAAGCACAGAGTACTCTCTCTGGCGTCTCCAATCACTTAATATCACTCGGAAAATGCTTTACGTGGATATAGTAGATAGGGGTGCCGTATAAAGCGAAAGGCAAGAACACCGATACTACTTGTGGGGGCCTTTTCCCGGATATATACAGGCATCGGGGGGGGGGGATCAGAACAAACTTGAAACGGAAGAAAACTCTTCGGGAGCGAACAGTCTAGATGTGAACTGAGGTGCGCGGGTACCACGGTTCCGAGGGGTTTATTGTAACACTGTGCGTGCTGGGGCTTCTTGGGTCAAGATGAAATTCCACCACCGGTCTGACAAGGTCCACAGACGAGGAATAAATTATGCTGGGGTGTTAACATGGTGCGGTAGAGGGGACTGCGATCCAGGGGAGGGGCACAGTGAACAGACGGCCCTACCAAGTTAGACGTTTGCAGCCACCTTTTTTTTAGGGTACAGTACTAATATTGTTCGCCGTCCCTTCTGTTGTCTGTCCACCAGTGTCAGAGTTCCAGAGCGCGGGATGTATTATAGTTGGCTTGAAAAATTTTCAACGCTAGTGTTTGCCCCTTGTTATATCGAGATGGTCACTGTAGAGACTACCTTTAAACCGCTAAGCCATCTTGCAGACCACCTGCAGAGGAGGTTCTAGGGCCACGCTTTACCCCTCTGGCTCACCACCCATGAACTACGAATCTCCTGTTTGAACAGCGCTGAACCGGCCTGGCGAGACACCATATTGCGGAAGAGGGTACGATACGAACTGGAAAGCGAGAACACTGACCTTTTCATTGAGGGCATTTGCCCGCTCGGGCATGTATGGGTATCGGGGAAGCCTGGAGTTAAAGCAGGTGTGAAACGGATGAAAACTCTTCCATGGGTTGACTCTCTGGGGGGGTGAGAGGGGCAAGGTGAATTAACTGTAATGGGGATCAGAAGCGGAATGCTCGGGGAGACAGATTAAGTATGACTACGGTAGTTGGGACTTTGGGAGCCTATCGGGATCACCAAAGCTCCCAGTGGATAGCGGAGGTTTCCGTAATCTTGGACGGATATTGATCACTGTTTTCACCGGTGGGACTAAGGTAGCGTCAAGGTATCGTTATGTTTAGAGTATAGTATAGTAATATCAAGAATTAAAAGTAGGTTTAACTGTGTGCCGGGCCAGGTTTTGAAGTGCCGCATGTATCACTTGTGGATCGCGGGCTACCAAATGCTTGCTTGGTATTCTGGTATTCAGTCAAATAATTGGGTTGAACGTCTGCCGGCGCTCCACGTCCCACCTCCAAAGGAAAACGTGCAGTCACTTAAGGGCTAGATACTCCCGGTCCAGCATTAGCTTACGGTAGAGAAGAGAATGTTCGGATTACAGAGATTTCTACCAGGACCCGAGAGCATTTACCTCCTATTCCAGTTCGATAGCGGGGAAACTTCAGGAAGCCGCGTTTCCCATAAAAGGCAACCTAGAAATCAAAAAACCAAAAAAAAACGCCCGGAGTTTTTGTGTTTCTTCTCAGTGAGATTTGATGAAGAGGCTAGCTAGCGTAGTTGTTAGGTTATGAATTCATCATGTCACGACTTCATGCACATTAGCAGGATCCTCACCGTTCAACCCCGCTCAGAATTGAGCTCTCCATCATTGGAGGTGGTGAAGAGCTGTACTTATACGGTACTACACCTGACGCCAGGAGTCGGGAGCCCATGTTAAAACCGAGGGGTGGAAGATTGTATGACCTGAGAGTCACCCGTTGTGAGGCATGTTAGTTACTCAACTCTGGCTAGTCTCATCCAAGATGAGGGTTTAGATCACTGGGGTGCCGTGGCAATATTGAGTGTTGATCCCGTTGGAGGAGTGTCGCAAAGCTTGTGACAACTGGAGGAAACTGAGGGCGAACGGGGAAGGGAAAAAAAAGCCAATAGCATTGCATAGTAGAAGATACTCATGCTACGAACGCATGTAAGCTAGGAAAGAAGATTAAAAAAAGCATCCTAAAGTTTTCTACCAGGTCAGTTTCTTCATCAGGATTCCTGGGCGTATCCCAGGGTCCTGTGAGATATATAAACTAGCTAGCAGGTTTTCTGAAGCAATTCACTACGAGGAGGGCTTTGGCGAACGGCCAAATGCAACGTGGCACATTCATTTCGAGTCTTATCATATTATGCGAGTATAAAAGTTAAAAAGGATCACCGACCCTGCCGTCCCACTAGGAGATTGATATATTCTATTCTAGAATATCCGATAGAGTCCCAGAAAGCGATCGAACCCCCCCCCCCTCCCCACTAGTCCGTTAATCCTTTCTTCGGATGTCGTTTTTACCCCCGTGTTTCCGATTCGGAAGCAAGGCTCAGGGTTTAGGAGAACCGAGTACGCTGGGTGGCCAAAAGTGGTTCGCCAGGATTGCTTCGATTGGAATCATTACTTGTTATCCATCATGCGGTGGCAGGGGTGGATCCGCAAGGCTGGGTATAAATAGTAGTGGTGAGCTAGTAACTTCCCAGGCCAATTTTGCTGCAAGGTCTGGCCGGCGGCCCTTTGGTGCGTTTCCTAGAGTGTTGATAAGCTCGGGAGGGAATGGGAACGATCTGTTCTTAGGAGGCCGGGGTTTGGTGATGATGTCTCAAACCTTGGTTAATCCCCTGAGCCCGGCTAGTGAAAGTAGCTGTTACTGTATCATACTCCTAAGATCAATATGGGTACCTTTCTTGATTCAGTTCTTATTCTCCACACCCAGTTTAACTTCCAGGTAATTCTTGTAGATTGTTTAAGTGTAATTATCCAGTCTACAAGCTTACCTCGCAGTACTCCTTTCGAGCAACTCAAGAGTGGGAAGTCTGCACCTAGCTATATATTCCATGAGCCCTCCGCAATCGTGGATCACACCCCCGCATAATTTCCGAGGTCGATTAGTGCGACGCCTCCACCTCTTTTGACCCTCTGGATATCAGGAGGGTAAATGAACTTAGAGGAAAGCTCCTACTTCTCAGCAACTGTGGGCAGGTGGGGCGTTGAACCTCCGCGGAACTGATTACAGGTCGTTTTGGCGATGGGGTCATCCCAGTCGTCGACATCTAGAGTACCCGCCCAACGGCTATGGTCCCGTATCTCAAAGCTAACTTGAGGACTACCAGACCCCCGACCTATCAAACCATTTTGGGACAACTATTGCCTCTTACTCTCATATAAGGTCAAAACTCCCTGTCCATGGTAAAGCGTATCACCTCAAACTCTCCGGGAATTGTGTATTCGGTTGTGTTTCTTTGATCAAAAAACCTTAGGTCGATAAATGTGTTTCGCCGATCTGACTGTACTATAGATGCACGAAAGGATCACCGCTCGGGATGCTCGGAGAATATGGTCTTACTCAATTGTTTGGGTTCCATAGCTATCTAGAGCTCATCGCGTCCTTATCTCGCACACAACGCCGGTCTGTGTCTCCGCTGTCTTGGGAGCGACGTTGGTGGAAGGCCGCAGTATATCCCTGACTTGGGCATGGACTGGGGTGGTATGATTTCGGGTACCCACTCTCGCGGGTGGCCGTTGGTGCAGGATGCGTGTCCTTAGGCTGCTTGGGTTGTAAAAGCTGCGAGGGTGTATTCTGGTGGGTAATGGCGCTCGGTTTTGGAGTCGATCTTGGGAGTCCGGTTACGGTGGTATACAAAATGGTGACCATGTATCAGGTCCCCAAATAGTGAAAAATCTATCTATCTGAACCCTATCGCAGATAAAACCATGCCCACCATATACCCAAGAAATGGTGCTGTCGGTAGCTGTAATCCCACCTCTCTCAATCTTCCATAACCCGCGACCCAAAACTCAACCACCGAGTGACGACCGATGCACCCACCCACCTATCCCTCGCATGAGCCCCTCCAGCATCCTGAATCCAATACCTATCTAGTTCAACTGCAGAAACATATTGTAACGTCACTTCCACTATCCACCCCCCCCACCATCCCTCACACACACAAACAAATCCTCCGTAGTGCCAAGGAAACACAAGGACCCATTTTATCAAAGATAAAAAATGCCCACCAAGTTCCAACCCTACTGGGGGGGGTCGGGTTCGGAATGCGACGTCGCCCTTACAGTGTAGAACTTACATCGCAGCTCGGGCGGAAGCCCGCTTCCAGCACAGTTGAAGTGATTGCGTCACGCGCGGGTCCTCGGGACGCAGGTCCCCGTCCTCGCGGATGGGGGGATTCCTATTGAATCTTTTTTTTTTTTTTTGCCTACGGGATGGGGTTATAATTTATTTATGACATGATATGTTCGCCCGCCCCCACCCCTCACATCGTCTGTCCAAACTGTTGAGTCTAGGTACGATAACAAAACAGAATTAGTGGAGGCTCTTTTTTTTTCACTGGAATGACTAGTTACGCAGGGACCCATTGACGAATTACGGATCATCATGAAACGTCACTCGGAGGGGAAAGTTTAAAGCATGAGGTTTTGGACGACGCGCCGGTCTCATGGTTGGGGTGTCAATTTGAAACGAGAAGGCGGACCCCAGGCGTTGCACCGGCGATCCGCGCAGGATTTCGGAATTTTTGGAGAAGGTGTGGGTGTATGTATGTATGTATGTATGTACGTACGTCTGTATGTGTGGTACAATTGTATGCTTAATGGGCAGATATGTATGCTGTGGGGTTCACGAGCGAGTGGTTAAGGGGTGAGAGTGGGGGGTACGGTGAAATAGAGGACCATTTCCGAAACTGAGCACCGTAGGGTCTCAGGGATATATACCGGGGTTTGTAAGATATGGCGAGTGGATGGAGTCTTCAAGTTCAGCATCTGATGACCGACCTTCGCTTTGTGCTGATCATGAGCATTCCCATCCCTGCTGACAAAAGTTTATGTCTTCTACCTACCCGCCTAAAATATCTATCCTTATCTCCGGCAGCGAAGAGCAAACAAGTGTTGTGACGGGAAGCCAGCGACCGAGGCATAAGGATAGTACCCTACCAGCATATCATTTACCAACCATAGTGGGATCGATGGCGGATTGTCCTCGGTAGGGTCTGATATTTGTTTCGTAGGCAAATCAGAGTGATTTGCCTCCCGTCCTGAGACATTGTTAGAAAGAACGCAAAGGAACGACGTTGTCTCCCGTCTTTCGCGACCGCAGTCGCCGGTCATATGTAGATCCTCATTAGACTATCACTTCGACAGTCTTAGCCCTTTGGAAGATGCGGGAGTCATGTGATCCAGTCGATTGCCTCTGATTGGCATCAGCATTTTTGCTGGAGCCTCGGTCGCATGGCCTCAAAACATACACCCCAGGAAGAGGGTGATATGACCCAGGTTCAAGCTTTCTGTATAATTAGCCGGATTCTACCGTTCCAGAAGGTGCTCTGGGCAGGCATGTCCACTCATCTCGGAATTGAAGTGTTGTCACATATTGGCGCAGTACCTTATGGCCAATTGGTGCCGAATTGAAGTGAAGCCTTCCCCAGGCAGAATCAGACTCGTATACCCTACAGCAGATTTCAATGCACCCCGTTGTTGATGCCCAATCCTATAAAGCGAAAGGCTGGTTAGGAATCGGAGCCATTGCCCCCCGATGCATCCTCCGCTGAGATGCATTGGAGAACTGCGCCGGACTTCGGCGGTAGCCATATGCCTAGTCAGTGTCGAAAAGCAAATAAGGAGATACAAGAACCACGTCAACCCGCTTCCGATCCCGATAACACATGCGATCCATGGGCAGCATTATAGGTGGTTCAGATTGTTGGCGAATTTGAATTCGTGAACTGATCGATGCGGTGAGCAATATCTTGATACTCAACTTAATATCTAGATAGCACGGTAATGCGCCCCGAGGTGAAAATCTTGAAGGAATAAGGTGATTGGGTCAACTGTTTCAAGAGTTTCATGGAGCGGATGTCGGTCATCCATGAAATTCATGCTCTTGAATGTCGTCAATCTGAATGCATCGGGTGTTGACCGAGTAGATCATTCTGCTTCGTACACACGAGTTAGGTCCTATTGGTCAAACGCGGAGAAAAATATGGATGGCTGACATATTGTATTATTCTCCTTTGTGTAGCCTGCGGAGAGATGTTGTCAGTTTTTCATTTCTTTTTCCATTCCGCTTCGGAAACTGTTAGCGGAGAGGTGTCCAATGGTGTCGAGTTTGACGACGGGGACGAGTCGCTCCCACCCTATGTCCCGGCTTGACCACTTATAAAGTATTCGGACACTTGGCGCAAGGACACATACTAATAAGGCCTGGATGTCCGAATACCTTATAAATGGCCGTGTATGTTTGCCGAGAATTGAAGACTCGAGCTGAGATGCGAGGTCATTCCACACATGCATTCTTCATTTCCCCGCTACTTCTACTGATGCGATAAAAAATTAATTTCCCCTCTTCCCATTGTCTATCCAAAAGTCTGCCACATATTTCCGGCGGGCCACTCCTAGCTACCCTTCCCTTCTTTCGACTTTTAGTCTTTATTTTATTTTATTTTATGTTTTGTTTTTTCCCCCATTTCACGCGTGTTTATTTTCCTCGTAGCTTCACTAGACAAGCCTCTCGTCTTTAGTTCAAGGCTCTTTGCCGCCCCCCCTTATTCCCGGACCGCAGAAATATAAGTTTAAGCCGGCCTCCGTGCCATGATCTAGTCCATAATAATTTGTGTGCACCGGCATGTACGCATTACGAGGAGGGGGGTCTCGACTGTCGCGCTATATGTAGCATTGGGGGAGGGCACCTACGATCCGGTCACGATACATTAACAAAGGTTGGCAGCCGGATGTCTCTCCTGTCCCTGACAGCGTGTGAGTACGATTCCACAGGTGAGGGGAAGGAGAGTCTGGAATAGAGGCCGGGGTGGTGGTGGTCTACGGGGATGTCCTTCAATTGTCATTTTTATCTATGGCCCATTTCCATGTTCTAGGTCTATCATATCTTTTTTTACAGATCCTACCTCCAGATCTATCCCTCGCAGCCGCTAAGGGATAGCAGGAGCGGACAGCGGTGGTGTGTGAGAGTGTGTGAGAGCGTGTGTCTGGTGTAAGGATGGCTATCCTGGGGACCTGGCAGGTGGCCGCTTTGAAGGAGGGGGGAACTGTGGAGTGGAGGGTGCAGGGTGGGGAGTCGGAGATGGAGGAGGAAGGTGTGTGCAGACGTGTGGGGAGGCTAGTATGCTTGGGACAGGATTGGCTGAGGGTTGTCGTGCTGGCGCAAAGGTTGGTTGGCGAGCGGCTAAAGGTTGCAGGGTGATGTGCATACCCGTTGGCGCGGGTGCATAGTCTGGAGCTTTGAAAGTCATGTGCCGGGCTGGTGTGGTACATCATTCTGCTGAGAAGAAAAGGGCCAGTGATTGCCCTCTATCCCATTTTGCTCCGTCGACTCTATCTTTGGATCTTCTCCATCATCCTTCCCTCCCCCCCTCCCTCTAACCAAGCTCCGCCCCCTTCCATTCCCTTTTCTCCCTGCTCCCACTCCCTACTCTCTACCTTTCTCATCCCACTTGCCCACCGGTCTTCCCTCTCCTCACCCTCCTCCAAATTCAGAATAGTATCACAACTTCACTGGGAAAAAATTAAACCCTAACCCCACCCTCCTATTCACCCCCCTCCACCCATCCACACCCCCTCCATCTAACTCCATAACCCTTCTCCCTTCCTTCTTTGTCTCTCCCTGATTTCCTGATTTCGTCTCGGACTGATTGTTCACTCTTGTCCTCTGCTCTTCCACGGCAAGGGTTCCCTTCACTGGCTTCTAAAATTTAACAGCTGCGTTGTTGCCCCTACTTCTGCTTTCCCAGTCCTCTCCCAGTGAACGCTCGTAAACCTCTCCCTAGCTGCTTAACTCAAGCGGAATTTATCCCCATGCGCCAACAAGGCGGCGCCTAATGTCCACGGTAGATACTTATTAAATGGCAGGCCTCTGACCTCTTCATCTTTGCTTCCCCCTCTTTCGTTTTCTGCTCGTTTTGTCGAATTGTCACCTGTTCTTGGCTCCTGCCCTGGAGGGATCCCTTCTGAAGATCATCCTGTTTTTTCATACTGCCCTGCCCCACGTTCTCTTTCTGCCCCGTGTCCAATGCATGAACCCCACAAGATGGAAACCCTTCCGACTGAAGTCTTCAACGAGATTCTCGATCAATTCGAGCCTGGCCTCCATGATCTTCCCCGAGCAAACCCGTGGGCTCGCCCACGACCCTACAAGCCTGAGCATATAGATTCCAAACAATATTTTGCCCGTTTGCGATTGGTGTCTAAGAGATTCAGCGAGCTGGCTGCGCCGTATCTTTTTAGGAGTATAGGATTAAGGTTCAATTTGAAGAGCTTCGGCAGATTGGAACGTCTGTCGGACCAGCCCAAGCTTGCAAAGCATGTTAAGAAATTTGTGTACCTGATGCCGTATCTCTACGTGGAAGGTAAGGTGGAAAGCTCTGCTCAGATTACCGGGGTTTCTAAAAATTGACACAGCGATCCAGGAACCCAAGATTTTGAGACCTTTAGAGCTGATCGTGCCATTCGCCTGCCCAATAAACTCCGCCAGATAATGTTCGAGGACCGAGAACCCTTTTACTATCCCACCGTGTACAAAGAACAGCAGGATGTCATGCGTGGATCGTATGATCAGTTCGTTCTAAGGAAGGCAATGAAATCTTTTACATCCCTACAACAAATCCAACTCCTGTCTGTGATGGTGCACAAGGACATCGTTTTACGAAATTTGGCTTCTAGCATTGACAATTGGGAATTCATCGACTGTCGCTGGATCCCCGCGTGCAGCCATGCGGTGGAGACATTATTGCTTGCAATACTGTACGGGAAACCACCGGTTAATTCATTTTCGAGTCCGACGTTGAGCCCTCAGAGTTTGTTGGCGATAGGCTCTGGGATGCAACAATCGGCGCTAGCGAGCTTTAAGCAACTATCCCACCTGGATGTGACCTTTGACGAGAGGCCCGACCGCAGCTACTTGGACACTGCCACGACCCAGCTGAGGGGTCATATATCCCCAATCTCTGAATTCTTCAGGCAATTTTGCATGTGTACTGTGAACTTGACGACACTATATCTGAGATTCACACCTGGACTGCCTGTACGGCTTCCGCTGGAAGACGTCTTTCACAATACTGTTTGGAGCAAGTTACGGATTCTCGGGATAGGTTCGTGGATGCTGAAGGCCGAGGAGGTTATTGGCATTGCCAAAAGACACCAGGGAACTTTGAAGGGGATACGATTATCAGAGGTTTATTTGGCGGATGGGGACCGGTGGAGGGATGTGGCGATCGCACTAAACACACATATGAAGAAGCTCGACTGGGTGAGCTTTCAGGATATTGGCTATGAGAGTGAATACGTGCGGAAGGTGGCCTACGTCGAGACATACAGCGACACAAGTAGTGAAGAAGATGAGGACGACAGCCTGGAAATGGACGCCGAAAGCATTAGCAGTAGCAGCAGCCACGTACATCCATCACAGGCGGGGGACGACGTGATATACGGAAATGTGTTCACGTCTTCGGAGGATGCTGGGATATCAAGTGACACAAGTTCACTCGATGGTGGTGCTAACGCTGGCGTGGGGGGTCTTGGAGAAAGGGAGGAATGCGAGCCCGATGAGGACCTGGAAGACTACGGCTTGACGGTTACTCAGGCTCAGAGAAAACATTGGGAACGGTGGATAGTTGGAAAAAATGTAAATACGGGTGAGCCGTACACACGGCCTCTATAGCAGCAGGGGGGAGAGTTGTTTAGAGAGCTTAATACAAAAACCGCCTCTGGCAATTATCTTCACCCGCACACGGAGACCCACCCGCACAGCGGCAGCCCAATACATACGTACACAGATATGATGAATCAATCCCCCCCCCCCTCTCTCACGGGATCAACTCTATCTCAATTAATTGTTTTTTTTTCCCCTTTCCTCCTATGCGAGATTCTCTCTCAATTGTGCCACAGTGTCCATGGTAGAAAGCCTGGCGTCATTTCGATCCACGGTAGTTCATCGGGACACCCGGCATATGTGTGCTTCGCTGTTCCCCCTTGACCACAGCTTCCGGAGACTTGCAGCCAACGTGACACGGTATTCTCCACCAGCATTGCCCTTCCGCTTCTGCTCATGTAGCCAGCATCAAAATAAAAATAAAAATAAGAGACTGACTTTACTGTAGTCCTCTAAACAAAAAATGAGGGGCATCTGGGGGAGAAAAGGGGAAATCGGTCAAAAAACAAGAGAGAAGCTCCTATACTCTCTGATCCCCGAATTGGTATTAATAAACCCGGAGAAAGCTTTTTACTATCGCAGGTTATAGTAAACCACAGTAGCGGGTTAAGCTATGATAGCTGTATGATATCTTGGCACTTCCTTCCTTCCTTTGGTTTTCCGTGTTGTTCCCCTTCTTGGATCCTTTGACCAGAAGAAGATTCCCCTGCAGTACTCGCCCCCTCCCCTACCCACCACCATCCCGCTCCGCACACCATCCCGTTGCTTGAAAGTATCCCCAAATCGTCTCCGCATTACTCCCTCTCTTCCGTTTGTTGGAATCACGGATCATATCAGCCTTTTTAGGAACATGCGGAAAAATAAATGAACAAATCGGAAGTTCCCCTGCCATAGGCACATTCCCATCTCATCTCACCACATCGCATCATCTCACATATATCCTCATCCTGATTTAGGCAGTCAATTAAACACCGAATGGGATTAACTCGATTTAACTCGACTTAACTTCCCACACCCCACCTTAGTGTAGCCTGCACATGGAGTTGTCCACCTATTTCGCTTCATTCACCATTCGTCGGTTACCCAACCTACGTAGCATCTTCCTTTTTCTTCCCTCCTTTCCTCCGCATCTCCCCCGCGAAATGCAGGTACCGGTACGGTCTGCGCCTTTTTAGCTACTTCTTACCCTCCTTCACTTGAACTTTTTTGGATATCCCTTGATAGCTCTTTCCTCCCCTTCCCGTTCTAAGAGCGGAGGCGTGGGTGAGTGGCTCATGCGTTTTGTTTAATTCCGGGTTTTTGAGGATATTACCTGTGCCACTCCATAGTGGGTGAGGGATCGGGCTCTGGTTTTTATTTTATTTTTAGTTCTGCCTAATTCGAGGCTTTTGAGGCTTTTGATGCGCGCAATTCCTATTGCTTGGGTGTTGATTTGGTTGATTGATTGATGAGCGGAACAAGGGGCTTGGGAGCCAAGTTATCAAGTCAGATATAGTAGTTTAGGCGGATGGATATAAGCTGTTGTGATTAAATCTTTCCCCCTAGTCCTTGGACAGGTAGGTGGAGCTTTTTAGTGGTTTTCATTTGCATTACTGTGCAGCACTTGCTGTTTAGTTTGGGATACCAAATGGAGCCGCGATGGAGTAGTAGTATTTAGGCTGGGGGGGGGGGGTGCAGAATTGGAACCCGTTGGTACTAGAACGTGCATTAGGGTATAAGTACTGGGCTGGTGGAGACGGGCCAATGGTATCACGGAACACTTGTATAAAAAATGTCGTGATTGAGAGCCTCTAAGTCTACAAATTGTGGGAGCAGCCGGGCCAATGCCGAAATACTTCGACTACTATGCAATCTTGTCGTCCCCCTCCCCTAAATTCGGAGTTGATTTGCACCAAAGAAAGTTGAGAGTCACAGGGCACCTGAAGTACAGGGCCGTAGCTAACTAAAAGGCAGGAGACGCATAGAAATTTCTATGATTACTCTCAAAGATAGGATTGTCACGCGTACGGTGGTGAAACAACTGCTTTGAAAGAGTCCCGCTTCATTCAAAAAAGTGCCACGAATATGTCCTCTGACATTGTAAAGTTCTAAAACACGCTAATTTTATTTCTAGCTCTATTTCTACTTGTATGTGTTTTGATATTATGAACATATACTCATTCTGGGGAATGGCCTCTCGTAGCATCGAAAACGGTTGGTGTAGCTAGTCCAAGCAACTCAATGGCTCCCTCTGGCTCTTTCCCCATCCTTCCTCGCCCTCTCTCAGGCATAACACTGACCCGTTCCTACTATCAAAAGTATGGACAGAGGTTCCACCAACATGCAGGCGGACAGGCCCCCGTTATCTAAGCTGATTCTTGACCTCCGGCCGAGGCACCTCGCTCCAGCGTGAAGAAATGGAGATATGCCATCTTTACCACGGAGCAATGTCTTATCTATGGCATTTGGAAACTGGCTCATGCAGTTGGAAGACTATTTTGGTTTTCTCAGAGGTGCGAGGCATTGTCATTTGATTTTTGCTGTTTAGGCCTCTCACACACTTTTTGTTTTTCAGGGTTACTGGTTACGTGTGCGAAAATTTGTCCAAGTATTACTCGCTTCCGACCTTTTACTAGTTACTTACCTCCATGCAGTATGACAGCAGCTGCCTGTAAAGACTTTTCGGTATCGTATAGATAATGCAAAGTATAATATGATATACCAGTTGGCATTGCAGGTAAGCCCATTCGCACATGCCAAGCTTGCATGGGGCACAACGCAGACTACGTATTAAAACGGTACACTTTTGGCTTTCGACACCGCTAGTACTGGGTTTACAGGCACGATGTTGTTGATAATTTACTGTGGCTGCTTTTACTTGCTATCGGGCGTGGAGCAATCATTTTTATATCCAAACTACCTTATAAATTGACACCACGGTTCGAACCGCGTTTATCTCGCCACCTACCCATTTACCCGTCAGCTTGTATCATACCAAGAGACAAAAAATCGCATAATAATTCGGTACAAATTTACCCTCATGTGACTCGAGTCCGCTAGGGCAGGAACTCGGGTATGCGTAAGATAGAACTAGGGGAGGAAATGAGGGGCGAAAGCACCAGGGAAGTATTCTCGGGGTTTCTAGAACGGAACTTCCCTTCCAAAATAATCAAGTTACTTACTACGCCTATACTCTCACTGTCATACTCAGTATGGTGGTTTGGATATAATATAGCTGGTGCCACCGTACTGCACAGTGGGCTCGCCCATTTATTTAATTACTGGCACACTTTTCATTCGGTCACCCTGTCTTTCTAAAGTGAACCTGTGCGATCGTGCGGTCCTATCCACCTAGATATGAGGTTTCTCAGCCATCGCGCCCCTGCGAGACAAGGGAGTGAATGACCGGGGGCAACGGGCCGGCGGGAGACGCAGCTACAGAGATGAACCTATGAGACTACAGCAGACGGGGGTATGGATTTGAAGTTTCACCTCTATCATTTAAGGTTACGTTGGTATCATATTTGTCTTTCCGAGGGGATGCGATGTTCGACATACGGTAGTGCTTGCGCCTGAGCCGTACGATATTTAGTCCCTGATGTAATTACTGTACCTGAGCTTACGGTGCAGTACTGACTCTATACCGATCTGCTTCCCTGAAACATCGGAACCATGTCCATTCTCCTCCCTCCGAAAGTCTAGCAGCAGCTTGACAGAGCCTCGATTGACAAATGAATGGCCAAGTGGAGCACTATTCGGGGTTTCCTCCTTTATCCGTTTGGGACACTGAGTACGACTTCCCGGAGCCTGTTATGGTGAGCACTTTTAGGGGAGAGAGAGATTGACTTCCACAAAGTACAACTCCCCCAGGGCTGTCACCCCGCTTTCCGCCTTCACTACCCCCTATACCGCCCCTAGGTGCTTGTAAATCTCCACACCATCATCGGGTAACTAACGTGTCTCAATACAATACGTGCTTTCGGCGAGATATCCGAACACATCACATGTTACTCCCTTGTCTCAACGGGAGGCACCAAGATCCTACAAAGCGAGTGATATTTCATGACAGCGGGGGAACAACCTTCCCCTCTTCCCTCCCTCTCACCAAGAAACATATGACTCGTGCCATCCAAAAGTTACCCCAAATATCCAACTTTTTAGATGCTAAAGGGAAGTTCTCGGGAATTCCGCTCGCTAAAAATAAACCCAGTTATCACTCTCCCCCACCTTTTTTTTCATGAACGGGGTTTTTCTTTTCTCCCTAGATTAACTTGTTGGGCGCAGCCTATAGAATTTAGAAGGTTGGATCTTTGGCACTGTACAAGTTTTGGATGGCCTGAATCGTACTCCTACCAGTTTGCTATAGGAGGAGAATGGGAAAGTAAGAAAGGGCAACAGGTGCATCTATCAATACCGGTTGATTGGCTGGCTTTGTGGAAGTCTTGTCGCGCATCAATCTTACCAACGAAGGACAAGCGCCCTAGGGCCATGCTATGATTCCCCATTTCGGCTCTCCTATCATTTTTTCCTTTTTGGAAAAGCCTATCGATTCTGTTGCCCCTCTTTCTTTTCTCTCTCGCCTATGATAAGGGCGTATGATATACTGGTAGTGGGTGAGTTTACTAGGACTGCTGCTGACCCGGTGTTTTGAGAGAGCTGAAACTTTGTCCGGATGTTACACCAAGCACCCACAACACAACATAGACATCGCTCGCTAAATTTAGCGAATCTGAAAAAAGTGCGACTGATAGGCTAGAAGGCGTGTTTCATTCATCTAAATTTTATCGCTGCATTGTACAAGTAACCCCCCCCCCCTCCCCTCTCTCTTTTGTTGGCTATCGGGGGGAGTTTTATTTTCTAGATCTATGTCACGAGTTCATGCTTGCTAGAGATCTCACTGGGCTGGATCTGACTAGCTTAACTTAAACTAGGGTTGGGCGATGGTGTGCAGTACCGGTACTCGAGTACATGTGTACGAGTACTATGCTGTACCTACAAATACATGAGTAGGTATAGTTATGGGATAGTACGGTGTGGTGCTTGGAAGGTTAAATTTGCGTAGCGTCTAACCGAAGGAAAATATAACCCCTGGAATT
>LN891142.1:113357-127340 GCA_900010015.1 Tuber aestivum
GGGTAGGGGGGAAGAGAGAGAGAGAGAGAGAGCGAGAGCGCGAGAGAGAAATACAGGAGAACCCGAAACGGTGAATAGTAGAAGGGGTGAACTGATTCGCTAAAAGAGTTATAACTACCTGCAGTGCACTAGTTGGGTATGGAGCAGAGGAAAGTGGAGTAAAAAATTGTTTACTCCACTTTTCCCCCCGCCCCCCCTCTACTCCCTTCCCCTCCGAGATACAACGGCCCCCTTTCCCCCTCCCCCCCACCAATTGGTTTCATGGTACTTAAACACCGTAACCGGAGTCCAAATAAAGTAGCCCGTAAAAATGATGATTACTCAACGAGACAAATCGGGTGCTTAGCTCTCAACTCTGGCTTATAATTCCTTCCGTGGAGCACCAATTAGAACTGGGGAGAGAGAAGGGTAGGGAAAATATATAAAAATTTAAGTCAAACCTATGAAAAATTTTCCCAGAAACGGGACCTCGGTACGGTGCCTGATGATACATGACTTTGGATTCCCCGGGCCTGGATACATACTGTGAAGAAAGAGAAAAGTAACGAGTCTCACAGGAACGCAAACTGAGCCCTGCCATTGAATCCAGCGGGTGGAGGGGTAAAAAAAAATTGGCAAAAGTGCATTTTTCGCGTTTCTTTTTCCTAGAGAAGAGCCTACGGGTACAATAACTTCGCGATAAGCTACCGCTATCGGCATTTGCTTTTCTCTCGACGAGGGGCTTCTCATGGGGATTTGAAATAAGCAGTAGGACTTGATTGCTGCTCGCGTGATTTGATAAAAGCAAAACAAAAGACCCGCCCACAGACTGGGTGCGAAACATCCTTTCGCTCGATTTGGCGCAGTAAGTTGCACTTCTATACTATTTTATTTTCTTCCTCTCGTTTTCTTTTCGATACTCTTCGAAGTTTTCTTTTTAAAAAAAAAATCCTCCCTTATAGCCGATCCCGGATAGAAGACCCGCGAGCTTATCCAAAAATACCGACAAGTTCTAGAATTATACGGTTGGTAGAGCCAAGTTCGCTGGGGGTCTTTCTGAGGAGCCATGGTTCTTTTTCTTTTCTTTTTTTTTCCCCTTTGCCTTCAAGTAGTGGGTAACACATTGTGGAGAAAATCAATACTGGAGTCCAGGTTTCAGAACACCTCTCTCGGTTCCCTGCCTGCACGACATATGATGGCCAATGGTTAGAGCGAGCAGACTAAGAAAGGTGTACGGTAGGGCTCCCCCACTCGCCAGAACGATATTCACGGGAAGTCACTCGCAACGTTTTGGGCTCTTGGTTTAGTGGAATCATAGCTTCTGTTGTGCTCCTTGATCGGGCTGGATTGGGAAATCGAGAAGCTGGCGTATGATAGCAGGATCTCAGGCATATGATGGCTGCGCTCCTTTTTTATAAGTCCCGGTCCAATAACGTCAGCTTACTTCAAGATTTCCACAACTTTCAAACTGCGTTTTCCCCCAACGGCTCCAATTCCTCGGGCGCTTTGGAGTGTAGCGATACACCGTTAGAGACTATCCCCTCTTAGGGAGTTCCTCCCCAAAGGTAGAGGATAGGGCATCGTATCGGTCGTGTCCTTCTGGAGGTTGGGGGTGAAATGTTTCTCGGCCAAACCGTATGATACCAGTTGTGACTAAGGTTTGCAAACACCGCAGAGGGCTGGAGCAATTAGTTACAGGTTGGTTTTGCCCTGGGTTACAGTATGCACCACCTTCCCGGTTTGAAGTTCTTGTGGTCCCCCAGCGACACTTGAGGTGCGTGGGGTGGGATATGATATAACTACCGCCTTTTATGGACAGACCATGGGCCACGCGCGCCACCCGGATCACATCGGAAAAAATCAAGCGATTGACCCCACCACTCTAAAAGGTAGAGCGCGGTGCATTACTGAACCATGCTTGCTCCTTGTACCAGACCCCAGGTTGCCACGGAGGCTCGGATATAGATAATATACTGTAGATAAAAAGGGACATGGCTTAAATCCCCCTGTATTATAATATGCTGGGTATCTGTCGCCGAGGCTCTAAGTTACCCAGCCTGATTGGAGAGGCTGGTCTGCTTAAAGAAACGGCCCCAAATACCAAGCGAGGTTCATCTCTTGTGATTGGTAGGGGAGGTAGGCCTCCTAAGCTGTTTCTGGAAATATTGTTTGATTCAAAGCGTATCGCTTCTAGCGCAGCTCGTTGAATAAACAGCAGCGGATACAGATAACAGAACCGAGGGCACTTAGTAGCTTTTGCTTTTCTCCCGCGTACCGGTATTCTTGAAACTTTATCGGAAAAGCTTGCTAAATGCACCATCATCTGATGTCCTTGTATCTCAGCGACCAGAGCCAAATTCCCCGGGAAGGAATAGTGTTTTCCTGGCGGGAGCATAGCTTGGGTGAGATTGCCGAATATCATCAGCTGATATCCACTATCTTGTTATCCTACTTTGCTAATTCTATTATGGTTTAGGGCGGTCATTCCCACTGTTTGATCTGATGGTGGATTCAGTCTAAAGGGGTATTTTTTTACAGTAGGCGAGCCCGTATATCCGGCAACCCGGTATGTACTTCGGTAGCTACATCTTTTCAACAGAGAAGTTTTCAAGGAACAATTTCAAGGAAATGGCTTCTCCTGAGACCAACATCAGATGTGCACTTTTCAGGCTTCGTACTTGTACCTTCGGATAGTTATCACAACTGTTCTCTGCCAACCGGGCATATATCTCGCCAAGAATCGGGGAACAGGGGATAGAGCATGGATACCCTGAACTGTAGGCGGTCGTGGTGTTTAGCTCGAGTTACTCTGATGAAGAATTGGAACATGGAAAGCGCCTGCACACAGTGCATACCTATGATTGAGCAGTAGTACATGCATCTCTACTCGAGTAAGTTCGTTGGCCTGTGGCATTATTGTACAGTACTGTACTGTACTGATCCACTGTCCACATTGATGGACGTCGTAGTAGAAGGTACAAGTACCTAAAATAAAACTATTTCTTCTATTTTCTATTTTCTATTTTTTTGTCCTCGTTTTTTAGTCACTCTGCATCCAGGCGTTTGATTCAGACTCGTTCCATTCATATTAGCCCCTGGTTTATTATAGATTCCTACAAGTAGTTTGTGTTTTTCCAACGTTGATGGCTGAGATGATAAAACCGAGTGGCAAAAAAACCCCCGTTACAAGTAAAGTATCGAAGCGCAGCAAACAGCACTAAGATTTAATTACCCAAGACAACACAAGTAGGAACTGCCCAGTTATCTACGAGTCGAGGGTGATCCGAGATGATATTTGTGGAACCTGACTGGTTTCATCTCTCCGAAGTTTTTGTTCTATCGTGTCATGATAGGCTTGGCGTAGGCCACAAACTCCTAACTCGAGAGTCCGAGATTATCCGTAACCACGCGCTTTCTACGATACCGAGCCTTAGCACAAACACCTAAAATAGTCTAGGCTTCTCCCCAAAGAGAATTTCACCTGCAGTAGATAGGCATGCACGAGAAGAAGTGAACTGTAACGTGACTATATCAAAACGGGAGACATTGAGTCTTGGGTTAGCTACGAGTGCTCGTGGGTGATGTTAATTGAAGGTCAACACCTGCATTAATATTGGGTGGTTGTTAATGCTAACCGAAAAGAGGAACCCTGCTATCGTGGGAGTTGCCGGGCTCAATCAACTTCCTATTACTGCAATAGCGGGTACGGTATTGACGCTTTCCTCCCCATTTGTCTTGGCTGAGTGCCTTTTCCCTGTAAAATTCCACAATCCCTAGTCTTGGATGCACAAACACATCCTTACGAGTGATGGGCCATGCAAGACGCGAAGACACAACACCTGTGCTGCCTTTTCCCCCTGGATAGGGTGACCGGGTACAGGCATCAATCGGTAGTTCTGGTACTTGTACTCGTATCGTACTTGTACTGTGTAGGCGAAACATCGATCTTCACGAAAATTCTGTGAGCACAGACCCTAGTTTTTTCAAAGACTGCCCCCACGAATCCAAGGATTCGGGAAAATTGTGAACTTTTTGCACTTACAGGGAAGTCCCCGGCGAGCCCTCCTTTACAAGTACTTGTTTATACGAGTATCATACGTTACACCTCGGGTAGAGATCCTGACCGCGGATAGGTGGCTCTTCCGCGGGGGTTTTACCGAAATTTTTAGCTCTTCGGGGATGGGTACTCAGGGTAAGGCTAAACAACTGCCTGTCAAACTCTTCCTTGAGAGGTAACCATCCACCGTGGGAACATCCTCCCCTTCTCTCCCCTAACTATTTCTTGCAAAAACCAATGGCGTATAGTCTCACCCCGCTATCCCGCACCGCAAAATCCCAAAGAATCTGTTCGGTATCGCGGCTGACCTGGGACAATCGATCAGGTTTTGTACTGTTGAGGAATTTGGAGCTTAAAGAGGCTCCCGTAGGATAGCGAGGTATCCGGATCACCGGCATCTGGGGCAACTGGGTGTGACTACTTGATTCTGTACAAGTAACTCCATGCGGAAAACCTGCCAGTTACTTGTGGGCCATGTCAAGTGCGGGTGCCAACTGGTTTCCCCCACGTGTTACCTCCACTTCCGAATTCTACTGGGATACAAGCACAAGGACCGGTACTCGTACACTACATGTACTCGAGTACATGCCTGAGGGTAATTGATACGTGTTCCTGACCTGCGGCCGAACGGCACATGGGAATTTCCCGCTTTACAGGCAGGTCTGAAGTACGGCGCCGCGAAGCGGGATACGAGACCTGATTAACTTTTGAATACGGAAGGCCCCGCTGAACCTTTGGTAGGTATTATCCTACTTGTAGCTTTCCCCGAACACAAGAAATCACACAAACTCGCGCGCGATCCATATTGTATACCGTCTATAGGAGTTGTACAATAATGGGTAAGCGGGAGCCGCGGTGTCGGAGATCCCGGCTTAGTGGTACATCGCGCACATTCCTGTAGGTGTTGGCCGCTTAGGTAAGGCCAAAAAAGAAAAGAAAACCCCCCTATGAGCCGGAATACTCCTCGAGCCGAGCACACTTCCCTTCGCAGGAGTAAGACATGCCCCCAAGGCACCTTTCTCGAATCTACCCTTCGATGGCCCGAGTGATCTTTCGTGATTAGCGGTCTACAACCGACGCACGTTTGCTGGAGGGAAGTGGGAAAAATGAGAGCAATAGCAAGGGGTAAGAGAGAAAGATGGAAGGAAAGCATCAAGCCGTGGCCTCCTATCTCTGTATCCTGGGTAACCCCCGTGAGACACATACCCTATTTCGAGAGGGAAGCAAGTGTGTTAGTCCCTAGCGTTCAGCAAATTACACCATCACCGCCAACCACCCCCCGAAGAGGTTCACAAAACCCAGCTCACGCTTTCATGAGACCATGGCACCTGCAAAGCACTGACTTATGCAAGAAAACAAAAGCATCGGGAGCCAAGGAACTGGGGTCTAGAAATCCTTTGCCCGTGATCTTATTCGGTTAAATAGAGTAATAAATGGGACTAAAAAAAGAGAGGGGGCGACGCTATACTCTGGCTAACTATTGCGAACGGCTGGTATGGGATGTGCTGCGGAGGGAGGCTGGTTAGATATCTCCTTGTACCGACGCTTGATACTGATAGGGGGGCTCCAGTTTGTGATGAGAGCAGGAGCAATTGACAATAACCCTAGGACGTCCAGAGTTTTCCCCCGTGGGTAAAGGGAATAAAACAGAGAAAAGATTCCCCGCCCTAGCCCTCTGTTCAGGAGGATGGAGACAGAGAGTAGGACACGGGCAGACCTTGCTAGGAGGGCAGATCCAGCGTTCTAGAGAGATTCTCGGTCATCAATCCTTTGCGGTAGTATGAGCAGCTCTCCTTGCGGGTATTTAATAGATCGATTCCTACAGTACGTTATTAATCACCCGCCAGATCACCCATAGAACCAACAGCGGGAAAGCTATTTTAGTAC
Organism: Tuber aestivum; assembly: GCA_900010015.1. Classification (NCBI taxonomy): domain Eukaryota; kingdom Fungi; phylum Ascomycota; class Pezizomycetes; order Pezizales; family Tuberaceae; genus Tuber; species Tuber aestivum. The sequence continues at coordinate 119,281 of LN891142.1, forward strand.
TCGGGTAGTTAATCCAAACTCTATTTCAAGCATTATCTATAATAATAATGCAGCTAAGTAACTTGTCCTATTCGAGATGGAGTAGTTGCGGTTGGCGGGCTTCTCAAGAGGCCTAATTCTATCACGTTCCTGCCGCTGTGGAAGTTGCCTACCTTTCACGAGTAAGATAAAAAAGCACGACGGTGGTCTAGCAGTGAACATCTGGACTGTATTGTTTTTTTGGGAGCAAAAGATGCCTTAGTTTATCGGTGCCAGCTCTCGACTTCACCGGTCTTTTCTGCTGATCCCACAGAAATCATGATTGGTCATGGCTAAGTGGCTCATGTATATAGGAAAAAAGTGCATCTTGCAACGATTCAATGGTGTAGAGGTATCATGGGCGCTTGCCAATACAGCAACGTGCGCCCGACCCGGGTTCGATTCCCGGTTGAATCAATTTATTCTTTTGCAGGATGATTTTTTTTGGCTCCTTAGACTATTGTCGGTGAGTATTTGGATAGGTGATTTTGTTTTCCTGCTTTGAATGGTCGATGGTTGTTAATTTGGAAAGGCCAGAGTTTCTGCCTCTATATTACCGGGTGGTAAGTGTTTCCACATCACACACCAGTATCTTCCGTGCTACTTGTGAAAATAGCGAAATCAAGAGAAATATTTAACCACCTGAGCTCAGAGCACTCGCCTTACCAATGTGTAGGAGGAGTTTTCCCAAAGATGCGATGCTTGGCAGAACGAACCTCGCACCTCATTAGGTGCCTCATTCTATAGAACGATTGCCCCGGAATGCCTCCTGCCTCACTGTATTCTTAGTACTTTCTCTGCCAGGCCCGCCCAATATTCGTACTGCCGCGACGGGAGAGCCGAAAAGCAACAGGGAATAAATGGTAGCTAAGCACCTTAGATTGCCTGTGACTCTTCACCCCTGCCTTCAGTACCGTTCTCTCAAGGATACTATTTTCGATCGAGCACTGGCAGGACTGAGCGAACCGAGCGTGTTTACTATATACCACGAGATTGGTCAGCATAGTGATATTGAGTGTTTAGTTCGGGGGTGAGGGAGCCGAGGGGCGGGCCAAACCAATGTGGGCTGTTAAGCTGGCTCTCCTATATTTAGTCACAGTGTAAGAGGTGGGTGCTCCTGGGGCGACTTATAAATGGAGCAGTGGCATAGTGGGGGGGAATAGCTCTGGGCTCTGGTCGTGTGTGTGTGAAAAATGTATGGTTAGGAGCTTCGTTGTCCTACTAATCTCTACACACGCACATACTCTCTAAGTTATTGGTGACAGGAGTACATGTAAAACAGAATCAGAGCTTTCCTGTCCTTCCATATATTGCCACACATACCTCGTCTCATGCGCGTCCCCATTCCTGCTTGCACTTCCATGATAACAAAGGAAAGACATGCCTAGTGATTCGACACTTCTCTGTAAATCACTAGGGCTCCTGAACAATCCACAACACTCCCAGATGGTTCACCGCACTCCTGCAACTTCTAGGCCATCCACAACATCCTATTGTTCCTCTACCACCACTAACATCCTCCGGTGGTGAGCCCACTGAGATTGCTAGTTCGATGGCCAGCTTCCTGTAGAGTTATGTAAGATAAGGGCTCTTCCGAAATAGGTGAAGTGGGCCGCGGTGAATCTCTGTACAAAGTAAAAAGTCTTGAAATCCACTATCTCCGCCAGCCCTGTAATCCCTGGATCCTGGGTCAAGGGCTCCTGGGAAGCCGCTAGTATTTTCCCCGGATCGTAAAGCCTGAGCGTTCCGTGTGCTTTGGATCTCATTAACTGGTGTTCGCAATCCATTCAACCCGTCAAAAACCAAAACCTATCGTGGGTGGGAGATTAACTCCTGTTGGGGGGATAGTGGAATTTCAGGAGTTTTTTTCTTTTTTTTTCCCTTTAGCTGTTATTGCGCTTTCATTCTGGAGCAGTTGCTAGGACTCAGTCATACGTTCAGGGTGGATTAGAACCCTAGTGATTAGAGATTATTAGACAGGTAAAAAAAAAAAAGGATCGGGAGTCCTCCAGAGATTACTCTGTTTGCCTTTCCCATTGCGCAGTAGATACAAGACTTTCACAACATGCAATCAGGGGTCACCGCTGGTATTCCAAATTACTCATGTATCGTTTTCCTTATGTCATTCGGAGGTTTCTCGCCCACCGTTATTTGAGGGACGCCTGGGGCGGTTCACTTCCATGACACAGTATCCCCTTGTGCCCCGGCGCTTTGCTCTTGATAAGGCTTCTGTAGCTTTAAGCAGTTGGCGCACGTGGGCACAAAATAGGAAGAAGGGGATCAAATTTCCTTTGCCACTCCGCCGACCACAGCACCTATGACTGAGAACCACTCGAGCAGGTCCCACCACCTTCTAGTGAGACCGGATGAATTACTCCACAAACTATATCTGGTGTTCTTTTGTCCCCGATCATCTGGTCCCTGTTGGACGGGATTTCGTAATTCCCACCTGCCATGATGGGCAATAACTGCCCACGGTGAGTGCAAGGATCGGACTTCCCGTCCTTACCAACCAAGTTTCTCGGGAGACAATAGGTCGATAAGCTTGTATCCACTGCACTAGCTAGGCACCACCAGAGCACTTTGTTACCATGGGAGGGAGCATAGCCCCTCTCGAAGGCAGCTTTGTCCATTGGTTCTTGAAATGGTTGGGATAAGGGGGAAGGCCTGTTTCTCAATGATTGGTTGCATCTGGAGAGGGGGGGGCTTGAGGCAGTATTTTCATCTGGAGGTGTAGTACTTGTAGCGTGTAATCTTGAAAGGGTTATACAGCAATCCTTGGCGTGACAATGGCTGCTGCAAGGAAGCTATAGTATGATACGATAACCCCGAGGACAGCCATAAACCAGCAGGACCCGGAGTACCGTGGCGGACCCGGGAGTGCAGATGCCAGAGAACAGTTGCTAAGTTTGGTGCCCAAGGGGCTCGAAATAATGTAGACAGGAGGCACAAGCTTCTACGCTGCAACTCACGTGTCTGCATCCCAACTGCCTGGCAGGAGTTCACTGATTTAGCTCTCCGATCCACTTGGACACCAAACCGTAGGAACAGTGAGAAAAAAGAAAAAAAACTTTTGAGAAACCAGATTTTTACCCCCCCTCAAGTTGGCTCCTGGCACGACCTATGTTGACCCTGGAGAGTTTTCGAGCATAATGACGCCAAACTATCTCCTATGTAATGCGAGCAGGTTAGGCCATCGAAGTTGTGAATTAGATTACTTCTATAAGGCCGGTCTCGAGGTGCATGGGCTGCAACGCTCAGACTTATATCTGGTCCACTATGGATACTCTCCCCCTCCCCCAATTTCCAACTTCACTACCACCCCCCTCACAAAGCATCACTCGACCCGTTTCTCCCGCCCCTATCCCACGACATTAAGCAAGTCTTCGGAGTAGAAGAGGGGTGAGCGGCGCCAAGGAACTATTCGGTGTATTACTGTTTTGGCCCGGAAGCGCGAGGAGAGGGATTGGAGTTGTATGTTCAACGCTGAAATTACGGTGGGTCCATTTCACGATTTTGAAGGTCTCATGTTCACCAAATCATATCCACGATCGTAGTTAACCCGGTGGCCTTACCGGTAGGCTAATTTGCAACTGTGATACCCAAGTTAGTGATTGAGGAAATAAGCTATCCCAATCGCCGAGTGCAATTATCCGTTTATGCTTTCGGTGCTGGATCCAACTTCTTGGGGGAAGTTGAAAGTATCATACCCCCATGAGGCATGGGAGAGGATATGGGATTGCAAGGCGGGAAGGAACTTCAGGCTCTCGAAAAACGCGATCAAAAAGGCTGTTAGGTAGACCTAGTATCTCGGGGCATTCTACGGTGTTATGAAAAGTGGTTCATTGCACACCAATAAATTCAATACAGAGGATAGCACTATGTGACTACCCCACTAGGGACCGGAACAGGCAGCTGGTTTGAAAGTATCACAGTGCGCTCGGAGCCCCTTGACGGTCGGCGCACCACCAATTGTAACGTGGGCTGTCAGAGCGGGCGGGTTGCAGTTAGTTTTCCTGGTGTAAACATGCCAAACGAGAGAAATGCGACTGCAATCCGGCCGGCAAACCTGAGCGCTTGGTTGTTAGGGCAGGCTAAATTTTGCAGTCATGGGACGCTCTGATCGGCGGGCTACTTACCCGGCTAATGGCACACCTACTCCCTTGGCTAGGTGAGATAGTAGGTGAGTGGGAAGACACATGATGTGATATTCCAATATTCCAAATAAATAATAACTTCCACAACTTCTCCGAGCTGGATATCACTCGGTGTATTTCATAGCAATGGGAATCTAGAAAACGACGGGAAGAGTAGATTATGAAATACCCCGACCTCGTCCTTTTCAAAAATAGCTTAATCCTCCCATCCAAACAAGCACGCACATGGCAGACACAGTGAGGAAAGATAAAAGGACAAAATACCCCCAAACAGAAGTAACCCATGCTGACGGAAATAGAAAGTAGGTAGGTAAAAGGAAAGGGGGAAAATTGATATTGAAAAACCCCCTGAACCCCACGACTCAAAAGGTTAACAAAAGGGGGGGGGAGATAAAATTTTGATATCATAAAAGCATGGCATAATCCATACGGACAAATAGGTGACAAAAAAAAGCATTATACTTTAACTCCCCATATACCCCTCCCCCCAAGTACCCCCAACCAATCCCCAATTCCCCCTCCTCCGCCTCCCCCTGCACCACTAGTACCTGCACTCGTTGGGCTCCAGCTGATATTATTCACCTCGTAATCGCACTTCCACGACGCCACAGGGATCTTCTCTTGTGTTACACTGGTGCCGTTGGATCCCGTGGATTGCGAGGTTGTGTTGTTTACTAGGTCCCAAATTAGGACTAGGCTGTCGTCTGCTCCTCCTGCGATGATCCCTCGTTTTGTAGGGTTCCATTCTATGCAGTTTACGCTACCTGTGTGGCCTTTTAGCTCAATGAGGGCTTGGCCTGGTTGGCGGACGTCTAGGATTCGCACTAGGTTTGAATCTTGGGAGAAGGTTGCGATGAGGTGTTGGTCATGTGGCGATGCTATGGCTGCGTCAGGATATACTACTAGTGCATAAGTCATGAGGGAGGATCCAGACCTGCTAATCGTAACAAGGGTGGGGGGCTTGCTCCGGCACCACCGACCGGTGATCCTCCATCTTCCTTGGAGCTGGTGTTGGGATCTGCTCCAGAGCCTTTTCCTACTCCAGGTTCATATATAATTGTGCTGTGCTCCAAACTCCTTAGATCGAACATCCGGACACTCCCATCGGCCCCGCAACTCGCGAATACGTCTACAGAGCCGCTCATGAATCTTACATCGAAGACTTCCTTGTCATGAGCAATTAATTGGGTTTTTGCAGTAAGAGTTGGAATATCCCAAATTGTACAGGTGGTATCAATGCTGCTGGTAATAATCAGAGATGGTGAAAGGGGATTCCAGTCTAAAGATGTAAGAGGGGCGGTAAAATCCGTGGACTTGCTGTTGGATAGAAGAGCTAAAGGGGTCAGCTTCTGGATGGGTTGTGTGTGGAAAGTGCTGGACCGAGTGATAGAATTTCCCTGTGGAGTCGCAGAGTTAGAAGAACTTGTAGATGGGCTATTCGGGAGCGACCACAAGCGAAGGTGGTCACCAGAGGTAGCCAGAAGTTCAGTCGACGCTTTTGTTGAGCCGGCAGGTTCCCATAAGATTCGTGTTATGGGGTAAGTGTGTGAGGCCTCAGCCACTTTTGAAAATTCGATGGTTGGGGCGGGTGGAGGGGTATCTGAATGTGTGCTGGGGACCGAAGCAAGTCGGGTATCAAGAATTTGTATCTATTTCAGGTCAGAAAGATCATCCGAAAAGTTGTTCTCCGTGCCGCCGCCGCTGAAACGCCGTGATTGACTGCAGCAGGGGAGTATCCCTTCACGCAACCCAAGCTTTTCCAAGATACAGAACCCGAGCACCCATGTTAAGCCCAAAACGAACTTACGCGGCATTGGCACTGGCTCCTCTATCTAGCGGAATTTTTGGGGCCGGTAAGGAAGCGAGACTCACGTAATTATGACTATCCTCCGCATAACTCCCAATCGCCACCCTTCCATAACCCCCATTCGTAGGCTGCCATTTACACCAATCCAGCGCGTAAAGACTCCAAGGGCTCATCCATTTCCCGTTTCCCACAGCTCCAACGGCACTGGTCTCCTCTCGCTCCCGCGTTGAAGCGGCGGGAGAAGTAAACCCCGACAAACCCATACCCAGATGTGCAGCGGCGGAATGGGAATGCGACGATGAGTGCTGTGTGGACGATGGATAAGTCGGTGTGAGAGCTCCAGGATGAGTGTATTTCCGACCGGGGTCCCCCCCTGCGGATACAACCGAGTTGTCTCTGTTCGACGTCGAAGACGAAGAAGTGTTCAGCTGCGGGGAATACTTGGATGAATGACTGAGGGATGCATTTGTGGTGCTCGTTCGGTGCATTGTCGACTGCTGTTGTTGTAGCGGGTCGTTAATTCTCGGAACCGAGCCTAGCGCCGTTGCGGTTGTGTGCGGTTGCGGCCTTGAACTGGTGCTGGACGGAGGCTGAGGGGAATGATACGCCTGGTATTGCTGCTGCTGTGGCTGGTGCTGAGATGATGGGGTAGAGGAGGAGAGCTGCTGGGCCTGGATAGGATCGCTTGGACGGGGCGGATAGTGTAAATCTTGGGGAGAAGTGTAGAGGTCCCCTGGGTTGCCACCCTGTGTTGGGGACGGCAATTGGAAGGAAAGGTTTGTGGGCTTCTTCTGCTGATCGAGGGATGACGACGGTGGTTCTCTGTTGCTAAAACCCAACCCAGCTGCAGAGGTACCAGAGAGAGCTCCCCCAGACGCTGTAGACCCAGAGTATATAGATGTTACTCCACTACCGGGGCCGCTATTAGCAGCGAGATTGTTTTGTGAGGTTTGTACACGGAGGCCACCACCGCCACCGCCGCTGGGTTGCTGTAAGTGCTGCTGCTGCTGCTGCTGTTGGCTAATAGTCGAGGCAGCGCTTGGTTGACCAATTCCGGTCAGGGCCTGAGCAGCTTGGATTAGCGTGGATCCTGCTCCGGGTGTTTCGGGTGTGTGTATATTCGAGTGTGACCGCGAATGGTGCTGCAGTCCATGGAGGGGCATTTTGTGTGGCAAAAAGGGGGGAAAGAGCGGGGGAAATCTCCTAGGAGCGGAGAGAGGGTGGAGACAGAGCTGGTGGAATGGTGGAGGACAAAATAGCGGTGGGAAAAGTGACAAGGTTAGGTGAGTGCAGGCGGGAAAGAAATTTAAAAAAGAATAATTTTCTCGATGCACTGGAGATGGTGGTTGGATAGACTAAGCAGGCGCTCTTTTTTCCTCCTCTCGGGTCGGTTTGGTGTTGAACCTCTTTGGGTGCCAGAGAAGAGGGGTGGTGATGTGTGGCGCGTGGCTGACGACAGATGAATTATGTGGCTTGTGTACCCCGTCTATAGAATTCATCTGGGAGATCCAGCTACGGTACTCGTATTTGTGTGATATGAAAGGTCCTGTCCGGCATGTATGATGCCAAAATAACGGGATATTTTGGAAAATCTCCTAATGCTTAAACAACCTAGCTCCAAAGGGAAAATAAATTTCATGCAGTGCTCAAGTACCAGTACCGTAGCAGAAGGCACACCTCCTCTCATCTTGGCCTAAGGAGGGGGCATCGAGGGGACTGGGGCTTCAGAATACCCGAGTACAGTGCCGGCAGGGAAAATAGATATGCCGTGAAATATCGCACTTGCTGTGACATTATTTCGCATTTCGCGACGTACAGTAACTCACCGTATCTGTTACTACACTGCCCCCCACCCCCTTTTGGCTGGAATACCGGTAAGTGGAAGGATGCCTTCTACCCACAGTAACCATGAAATCCAGTTTTCCTTTGGGGTTAACTTGCAGGAGTATTACATTTAGGATATAGGCCGTTTTCAACAACACCGCATTATATTTTTATTGGTACATGCCGAACGGGGCCTAAGTCTTTCTCCATCAGAATCTACTCGAGTGCGATAGTAGCACAAACCTAGTGACAAG
>LN891142.1:127360-141942 GCA_900010015.1 Tuber aestivum
GCATTTGGGGATAGAATCTGAGCTCGTGGGATCCCTAATTCTCTTATGTGTCCCTAAAATTTAGTGGAATCTGTCTGCGCAGTCGACCATGGTTTTTTTTGATTAGTGCAATTGCTACTCCCATGGAAACCTAAGCTGGAGGGCGTGGGCTCTACTTGTCTCATGCTTTGGGGAACTTTGGAAAACTAAGATAAAGTTTTGGGCATGTGGCTACCGCTATATCTACCCTAATAAGTACAAAATCAGAATAATCACTGCAGGAAGTGGCAGTAATTGGTTAGGATGCTTCTGGCTCTCGGGGTTCCCGGTGCTGGTGTCTCACATCGTTTAACCTAGTTGTGGGTAGAGAGGTTGCCCGAGCGCAAATGTCTGGAGAAAGACTGTTGAACATAAAACGCTGATGCCGAACAAGATATAAAAGCGGTAGACGACCTATTGTCGATCCGTGAAGAAAACACCACCATTAAAGATAAATAGAAATTAGGAAAGAAGGAAGGTGCACCATCCCAACGCCTCACTCCTATGTGCAAAAACGAAATGAAGAATGAAAAGAAATGCAGGAGCAGGAAAAGAAAAGTCAAATCCATAGTATCCAGCGAACTCCACGGGCTACCCCAGTGACCATAACCCTCAAAAATCGGATAACAACAACTACCAACCAGACCCACCACATAACTCCCAGTACCACCCACTCAAGCATCACGTACCCAGCCCTCCTAATCCATCTAAACTTTCTTCGCTTCCTCCTCATTACGTTTGACAAATCGTCGTTTACTGCTTTCACCGCCAATGTGCACTTCGTGGTCAACTCCCCATTGAGCTCGTCGGCTCCATCAGCAACCTCCCCGAGCAGGGTTGCAAGCCGAGTCTCAATATCATACTTGATGCTATCAACTAGCCCCTTGAGATCCACGACAGTCGAGGTGGCAAACTCTCTGGACTTCTTGACAAACTCCTCTTCCTCGCTGGCCATTCCGCGAGAGACGGCGTCAATAGAATGCACCTGTTGTTTAGCCAACACCGCAATTCCGGCGCCATCATTGTTATTCGAGATTCTGTCTAGGATAGTTGTTCCGGCTCTCCCGGAAGTAATCCCCCGAGCAACCACCCCAGAAGCCAGTAGATATGCTCTTGCTCTGATCAACTCCTGTTTACTCACAGCGGACCCCTTACCACCGCTATTCCCCATAATCTGAGGCCCCTTCTCGAGTCCTGGTCCGTTGTTCTCGTTGCCCCCCCGAGTTGCTACCCCACTCTTCGCTCCATTTCTGTCGCCAATTGACTGGATATTGATCGCTCGTGCTGGCGATGGGTCTCGTGAGATGTAGGACCGAGTTGGCTCTAGATTGACTTTAGACTTTTGGCTTCTACGCCTCCTTCCCTCCTCGTCTGATGAGATTTCTGCGTAGTTGTCTCTGGTGCCTATCTTGGAGATGGTTGGTAACGCCGGTGTTGAGGGATGGCTACCAAGTCTTGGGGGTCTAAGAGCGGGCCCTTCTGGAACTTCCGTTGGCGATCTCCCGTGGCTGCCTTTAGAACCTCGGCCCTCATCCTCTGCTTCTGACACGGAGAGTGTGTTCTCCCTCACGAGTCTTCCTCGGTCATCTTCACTTCTATAGCCCGAGCTCTCTGCCTCCGCAAAGCTTGACCCGGTAGGGCTTGACAATGCTGAACCGCCCTTTTCTGCATCCCTTCTCCGGATAAAGTCTTCAACTTTGGCAACCTCGCTTCTAATCCTCTCGACTCTACTCTTGACTCTACCCATTGCCGACCCATCCTTATCCTTATCCTTTAGTTTCCTTCCATTATCACTGTCAATGCTCTCCTTGTGCCTATCATAACTAGACTCTCTCTCTCGCCCCACAGCTTCCATACTCTTCTCTAGTAACTTCTTCGTAGGGCTAGCCTTCCTCTTCTCGTCTCTTATCCCTTCCATTTCATCTTTCCTTTTAGTCCTCCCTCTCAAGTCCATATCCTCATCTTCCCCCCTGGGAGTCACTCTTGGTGGGCTCAATGAAATCGCAATACTGGGTACAACGATTTCTCCAAAATCAAGGCTCCTACTGCCTGCCGGCAGTCCTGTAGGGCCAAAGCGCTCTAGGCTACTTCGACTCCCACCAAGTGTGGTTGGTAAATTGGCCCCCGTCCCAACACCCCCCACACCAGCGGTTTTATCAGCGGTAGCTCGTGCCAGTGCCAGAGTAGTGGCGGGATCGGTGTCTTCGTCTCCGGAATAGCTTCTCCGGGGGGGCGGAGGTCGATCTCCCATCTCTACCATCCATTCCATCTCCTCTTGCTCTTGCCGCCTCCGCTTCTCCTCTGGGCTTAGAATGTGGGTGTCACCGATCCTCTTCTTTTTCGTCTTTTTTCTCCTGCCGGGCTTAGTGCTCGTAATAATCTTTCCTAGCTTTTTTCGTTTACTATGCTTTTTCTTTGCTTTTTGATCAATATCACTATCAACCTCTACCCCGGACATTTCGTCATCATAGGTACCCTCACTCTCACCGCTGTGACTACTGTCTCCTTGGGATGTACACGCGCTGTGGTACCCCACGTCGTTTTCTGGCTGTGTACTAGGTTGTAATGGTCCTCGCTCCATAAAACCGGGTTTCGACCACTTCTTCGAGCTATCACCTGTATCCCTTCTTGTAATATCATCGCCGCTCTCGGGATCACCCAGATCACGGATGCTCCTCTTTCTGACTTGAGAAGGGCTTCTTGCTCTTCTCTCCTCCCTATCAATCAAACTCTTCAAACTCAAATGGGTTTCTCTCTGCCTTTCTTGCTTCTTTTCTTCGATCTTGCCACCTGCCCGCTGGGTTTGCTCCATGCGAAGCCTCTCCGATTCCTCCATCCAATAAAAGTCCGCCAGCAGCTCTTGAGGGCTAATAACCCAGTCCATCCGTGGCCTTTTCTTTTCTTCCGTTCTGCCGCTAGGGTGCGGAGGAGGAGGAAGCCCAGGGAAACCGGTTTTACCACCTTCCGAGTCATGAACGGCTACTGCAAGGTCCTCGATCCACTGCCCGACGGCGCCCGGATCGTCCCATGACGACAACTCCAGTTTGATTCTCTCACGGTTTCTGAATCTCTTGTTCCTAATTGCCATCAACGGATTAAAAGTTCTCTCACGGGAATAAGGTCCAGCGATATCTCCTTTGTTTGGTGTACCATGAGCAGAGCTGCCCGAAAGTAGGTCTTGCGTTGGATAAATCGTGAGAAGCCTCTTATATAATGACGAAAGCTCTAGCTGCTGTTTTGCCTTGAGGGCTCTCTGAAGCGTAGCTTCGGTGGGTTGGTATTGTTCTCTGAATTCCCTCAGCTGCTGTTGATGCTGAGCCAGAGCACTACGCTTTGATTGCAATTGCTGATATGGAGCTATGGGTGGCGGCAAGGGTAGAGGTGAAACTGGCGAGAAATTTTGCTTGCCAGTAGTCCCGCCCGCCGGCGGCGGGGGAGATGCTATCGGAGGATTTAGCGGAGGCAAGTGACGCCCAAGGGCGCTGAGCGTGCCAGCAGAAACGGATTGCCCATCAGCATTGGTAACAAGTAGGTTTGTAGGTGAAGCTGCACGAGCTCTTCCCCCAACATTCGCAAAATCCACATACCTTTCAGCCGGAGAAGTTGGTCCCAATCCCCGCCCGTTCCAAACGTCGTGACTAGCCTCCCTCTCATCTAGGATGTCGGGCAAACGCCTACTGCTAGATACGCTCCGTAACTTTGCGCCTCTTCGTCTCGTCTCGCTCAGTCCCAGAGCGAGGGAGATAATTTTTGCCGGGTCGGCATCCGAGCCGTGGATTGGAAACTCCGATAAATCTACCGTGTCCCGCTCTTCTGCCTCCCGTTCGATCCGAGCCGTGCTCGGTTCCGGGTAATTGCTGCTCTCTCTTTCGTATCCGGCATCTCTCTCCCGATCGCCACGCTCGCGCGCGGGATTTTCTGAATACCTCCCGCCCTCTAAACTTCCGATACCGTCGCCGTCAAGCAGAAACCCTCCAGACCTCCTGGACATTTGTGTTTTGCGGCCCCATGAAGAGGGAGTTGAGTGGGAGCCGGTAGAAGAGGGGGCGATGTGCAAAGGTGGGGATATGGAGCCGGTGGGAGTTGAAGATGAGGGGTGGTGACGTGCCCGAGAAGAGGATGAAGCTAAAGTAGAGGCATCGGTCAGGGGAAGGGATGGTATTCGTCTGGCGCTACGATTTTGTGTAGACATCTTCGGAGCCACCGTATCTGATTTGGTGTTAGCAGTTAGTAAACGATGATCTAGACAAACGCTACTTCACCAAGCACGGTGAAGCGCACAAAAATGAACCCACCTTGGCCTTCAGGAAAAAGCGAGAGGAGAGACCAATCACCTTGGGGGGAAAAAGGCCAATTTAGGTGATGTGTAGAAGCTTAAATGTCTAGGTTCTGCATAGTGGTAGTGAGAAAAGCTTGTCTGTCGGTAGAATTGTAGCAGCATGATGTTGAGGATCAGCGGTTGACAGCTGGCTTGGCGCAAGTGTGGCTGTGCATCCGATGTTAGGTAAGACAAGGATATCCGCAGCAAATGTATGATTGCGGCAACCTATCATTCTGCAGAATCGACCTTCACGGCAAACAAGTTTCCCCAACCCTCGACACAACAGCATTCTATGTCATTACTTTAATTATCCATTCCGTATAATGATCCTAATTCATGCAATGGGCACAACTACCGAGTAGATTTCATTCTAGTGAGGCGGTTTCCGCAATGATAGCTCTCAGAGCTGAGACAATGTTTGTGTGGATTTTGGGGGGCTAGTACAGTACAGTACAGTACATTACTTGGTGAGAAAAAAAGGCTTTGGCTGAGTGATATGACGATATAGCTTATCGCCTAAAGCAGTGTTAAGATGCCTATTGCTATGGTAGTATGAAAGATTTACTACGTGGCGCATGCATCCGTCAGGCCACCGCAAGACACCAATCCATCTGGGTTTCTCTCAGTACCATCCTCCAGTAATCTACCGTTATGGGGCTTGCGCGGTCTGACCTAGACGGGAATTATCAATAGTGTTGCGGCTCGCATCAAGAACGTAGCACACCCCCAACTAATGCCGTGTTTCTCGGGCCCGTCCTTTTAGGAGGGGCTACAATAGCCAATTCTCAGGCATCCTGAAACTGCTCTTTTTTAAGTTGTGCTCAAAGAGAATGTCTACGAATCATACCCTAATGAAGGCAGGGAAGTGGAGGGAAGTGGGTATTTAGGGTCCTGAATTGCAAGTCTAATTTCAAGGGTTTACACCCTTGCCAGGTGGACCAAAGAACCAGGTTGCCAAGCTTTGTACAGTAGTTCACTTGAGTCAACCCGATGTATCATATCTATTTTAGCTTACTACGATATCGTACCAGTAGAATTTTCCCAAAAGAATAATTTCTAAACCTCATCTTTATTAGCATCTACCGTTTCTCTAGTTGGCAGCGACAACAGCATGTCCAGCGAGGCTGGAGGAGAAGCTACCGATTGTATACTCAACTCTCAAGTAGCCCGTAGAAAGAGCCTGCTAAAAATGCATTATTTGAGAAGATCAGTGGCGACCTATCCTGCACACATTATCGCAGAGGTACTAGCAAGATTCCCACCAACACTGGAGATGGTTGCTATCGTAAAGTCCAGATTTCACCCCAGGCTAAAGATGTCTTGCAAGAATATAAGAGCTCTAACGAGACTACACCAATTCTCCGGAACACGTTAATTAATTGTTCCACCCTAGCTTAGCTAGGAATATGCGAAAAAACTCCTGACGCAAACTCCTACTCCCTCTATGTCCACCTTCTATCGAGTGGCACAGGCTCTGACCAAGCCTACCCTATAAACAGCTTCTAGTTCTTCGGGTCCTGTAATGACCCACACAATGCCCCCTCGACAATCTGGACGAGCGCCAGCCCCGGTTCCCCTAGCATAGTGGGTCACCAACCCGGGGCACTACAGAGCTAACAGCTACCCTGAGAGCACTCGCCTTAACCCTTGGGTTTGGAATAAAGGAGTCAATGTGTTATATATTTGCCAGCGGAACGGGATGGCGTTCTCTTATAGCTTGCCGAGCAACGCTGCATTCGTTAATGACTCGGAGAGCTTGAACCATTCGGACATTAGTAGTGGGCGGTGCCTCAGGCAGATGGTACTTCCGCCGTAAGGACCTTTCCGAGCGGTAGTGTGGATGTGACACCTAATACTAAATCGAAGGCTACGCATGCATTGCAATGTTTTGCGGGGAACTCAGTTTGGGAAGTTTCCCGAGTATGGGCCAAATAATTATAAGATTAGTGTTGTGAATCGAACCAGCGGGGGTGATTGCAGCCACTAATCTAAAGGGTTAGGAAACTAACTTTTCCTAATGTACTATGACTTATATAGTATGGTGGTGGGTACGGACCCACGTTCACCGCATTCTTCATGAAGTATAAAGAGAAGATTAGGAATGCGGATATGGAATACGAAGGTGCGGTGGATTTACACCCTGATAATCTCTGAACTGTCAACGGTTGGTAAATGATGTACCCTCTAAACTTTCGTCGCTACCTATCCTTCAGCATCGGAATCCTCACCCGTGAGTTCGGATATCCCGAGATTACCCATAACAAGGCCTATGGCCTCCAATTTGTCACTGAAGCCCAATAGGGGTCACCATTTCAATGTTTTCGCCATTCTAATGGCTACAAAAGCTGGATGCCAGTATGCCAAAGGCTGGAAAGAACCTGATTCAGGTAACATTGGTAATGCTGGGCAAGTCAACAAATCCTATCGTTTTACTGGCTATTTTGCCCTAAATGGCTCGAGAGTGTAAATCATATCATACACAAACCATTCTAGGGCGGGTCACTCGGGTTACTTAGTGGAGGAGCTTGAAATTAAGTGATATAGAGATTTTATTACGACATCGTTCACTCAAACCCAGAATATTTTCCGGCAGCCTAGTATCTAGATACCCAGTTGATAGTAGAATTCAGACGGCCTTAGGAGTGCCGTTGAATTACAAATAGAGTGTAGACTATGTCTCTGATGCCTCTAGACGCATGCCTCCGTTCTTGTGGTGTATATGATTCTAGAAGCGCTCTGAATGTAAGCTATTTGCCATCTAGAATAGCCTAATCACGCCCACGAATAACCTTCCATAAGCCACCTATTTTCACAAAACGGTGTTTATACATGTTCAGAGACCTTACTCCTCGGCTACTACCTGGTATAATACTGAGAAACAACTTATTAGGTTTGACATATTGTTCTGGGGAATAGCTCTTTCCCAAAAATTCCAAGATACCTTGTGGACTCCGGTACTGGCTCTCGGGGTGATAGGTGATCGGTTCGTAAAAGGGGGGGCTTAGGAGAGCATGCACACCTAGGCCACTAATAGGGGGCCCTTGATGGCCCTGCGGGAGTAATACGGGTAGGTATCGGCTGACGTCCAGAACCACTTCCAGAACCACCGGAACTACTACCGGAATTACCGCACCCCGATTCCTGAAGTCTAGAAATCGAGCGGTCAATCCCAGACCCCGATACAAACCATTACCCAGCTTGGGGGATAATAGCAGAAAAGAGGAAGAACTCACTCATCAATCTCAATATCATCAATAACATACGGGAGCCCAACCTCGGTGCTAATCCTAACGTACACAAGCCAAACCTCAAAAGCGACCAAGTCGGTATACCCGATCTGATCCAAAGAGTGTACCCAGGTCCTATAATCCGTCCTATTGGGAGAATACTCTGGCCATGTAAGCCTGTGATCCAACACACCAGTTTCGCTTCCATCCCTCCTATAACCCTTCACCTTGACGAGGCAGCCAAAGCGCGGGTCGCAGGTAGTTTGCTGATCGACGCCCCAGATTCGGAAGGTCTTAAGGTTGAAGACCATTTTCCCTGGGGTGTATGGGACGGACCCGAGGCGGGGTCGGACCTGCACATAGGTGGTCTGATTGTTGGAGATTACGGGGTTGCTGCCGCCGTAGGTGTAGAGACCTTTGCTACTAGGACCGACGGTAGAGTTACCGATTGGGCTGCCGCACTAAATTTAGGATTTGTTAATAGTCATCCCCAGGAAAGAGTCCGTGTTCACTTGCGCCTGAACCGAGAGAGCCCGGAGTATTCGGGAAAGCGGCGCAGTTGAGTACGCCCCATTTGTGGGCGTTCGGAATTAGGATCGGTAGCTTGGTAACACCACTTGTTCCATTTGTGGTCCCCTCGTATAAGACGCCAGGGCCGTGGATGCTAGAGAAGTTTCTGAAGGCCCAGAGGGGGGGATCGCCTCCTGGGGACCTGCCGACTTCTTCCCACTGATATTGATTAATATTGGGATCTTTTTTTTGATAGGACTTAAGTGCTCACAGTAAACGCTGCTAGAACTTCGGTGACGGTTGGAGTGCAAGTCCTGTAGTGGGAAAGTTAGCATCTAGAGGTGGGATAAGTTCATTTGAGAACTTGCTCTGCGAGTGTATAGGCTCCAAGACCTAGGGCGACTAGTGCAACAAAGATTTTCATTATTAAAAGATAGCGACAGAAGGACAGGCAAAATCGGGAAAAATCGAGAGAGGAGTGGCCCGTGGGGAGTGGGAAACTGATGGGTTCCAGCTCGCTATATATCCACACTAGCCCTGTCCAGAGACCTCAGCACAAGATATCCCGTCCCGTGAGCGCTGGGGGGTACGGGAGCCGTATTGGATGGCATCATACGGCTCACAATAAAAAAAAGACCTCAATCCCCAGGGCTGCAATCGCAATCGTACGGGGGCGAACTCTATCCAAGCTCAAATAGAAATAAAAATCCCAAACATAAAATGCCTATATCCAACATTCCATTCGGGCTGCCGGTCAGGTCACAATGCCTCGTGTTCCCTAACACGGAACGTGCAGATTCTCGTCTATTAGCGCCATTACGGAGCCCCATCCTTTTCCCGACGGGCCTCATGAATAACTAAAAAAACGCTGTTGTGCCATCTTACGGTGTTCGGCTATAAATTGCGGAGAAGTGATACAAATCTCGACTTGACTGCAGGTATCGTCCCTTTGCTGTGTCTTGTGCACAGAGGGTCTTGTTTACACATAACAGGGTCCAGAAGGTGTCCTTCCTTAATTGGTGACGAATTACGAGAGGTTCAGGCTCGGGTCCTACTGTCCCATCCCTTGGGCACAGTACCGGTAGCAGACAGAGGGATATCGTAGTCCTGTACCGGTAAATAGAGTTCCCAGGGCGCACCGTGGGACCGAGTGGCCAGAATTTTTTTTTAGTTCCGCAGTGAGGGATAGCGAAAATGGTAATGGTTGGTCAAACCTATGAGCGCGAAATAGACATTGAAGATAGGCGCGCGAGCCATGTACCCGCTCATTCCGGACTACCGGTGCCGTGCCCGTCAAACTGGACGTGAGAAACCGTGGGAATTGTATTATTAGAAAGTGGCTGGTGGAAACCTG
Organism: Tuber aestivum; assembly: GCA_900010015.1. Taxonomy (NCBI): domain Eukaryota; kingdom Fungi; phylum Ascomycota; class Pezizomycetes; order Pezizales; family Tuberaceae; genus Tuber; species Tuber aestivum. The sequence goes on from LN891142.1 coordinate 136,791, forward strand.
TCCTGAGGGCAAAGCTACTATAGTAACTTGTCAAGATATATCTAGTGTGACATGCAGTGGCACACATGGTGGACTCTGACCGCTTAGTATTCAATTCACGAGTGAGGATTCATGAGCTGTGATTGGCGCTTTGGGATCTGGTGCTCAGGTTCTCGAGCACATTTACGATGCTCATGCGGGATAGGTGCGGAGGTTTAGGGGATTAATAATGTTCATAGAATTAGACGAGCAAACTCACTGAGCAAATTAGACGAGCAAACTCACTGAGCAAGTCAATAGTTGAAGAAAGCAGGATGATTAGGAAGGGAACATAGGGGTCTATTTTGTGGGCGATGCTCTAAAATTTTAGGGCCTGTTTGGCACGCCAGGATCAGCCTAGGATTTGGACTTAAAGTCTGGGCTTGAAAACTAAAGTCCAAAAACTCTAAACTCTGGACTTTGTAAACTAGCCATACCAAACATGACAGCATTTAGATTAGGACTAGGGAGGACTTGTGTATCTGATGTAAAATAATAAAGATAAGATCTAGGCATGTGCTTTGTTTGTGCTTACAAGCTAAGAAAGTAGTTAAGGCTAAGTTAATGCCTTCTTGAGTTTGCTTTGTGACAAGTGTTTTTTTTTAGAGAAAATCCTGGTTTGAAATCCTGATCTACGAGTAATCCGGGGGTGGAAATCTAGTCCAAGTCCTGACCTGCCAAAAACAAGCCCTTAGGGAAGTTCAGATTCTGCGCAACCAAGGCTTTGTGTGGAGGTTTCTATTCTGCGTCTTATCTTATCATGCCGCAAGGAGTATGATATTAGCATAATATTTTGTTACCCTACTTTGACTCCAAGTGGTGCCCCTGATCCTCCCAGCAGCTGTGAAATGCGGCTCTGGGCCCGGCTGCAGGGTGCGTGGTCACCTCTCGCTAAAATCAAAAGCCTTTCCCCAACCTTTAATTTACTCGGCTGCAAACGATCGAACCACACCCTACTTTTTTACTTGAGGCTTACCTCCCATAACCTCTCAACATCACCAGCGACTCTATTTTCTAGGGACATTTGATTTATGAGTGCAGGTGATAGCTATCAACACAATTCTCCTTGTCGTCGGGGCTGTTAGAGAGGAGCAATTGCTGTGTTGCCACTGGGGCTATACCTTGAGGACAGATTCTTGATTTTGGCGAGTAGACTACCGGCATTCGGACCAAAAGTCGCGTCAAACCATTTCCCCCCGTGCCCCAATTCTTGTCTCCCCACAGGAAAAACAACAATGTCTCGTTCCAGAGCAAGCTCGATTTTCGGTCCCTCCAGCCCAGATTTCGATGGTGACGATGAAGACGAAGAAACGCATGAGCAGCAAGACCAGACTGGAAGTCAAAGCCCAAACCAGCAATTGGCACGAGAGAACGCCTATTCCCTAGAACCTGTTGCTTATGCATCAGAGGAGGACGAGGATTCAGATGCCGAGAGCGTTCACCGTTGGGGTGATAAGAGAGACACCGCAACCTCGGTCAAATCGTATCAAGCGCTTCTAGCTAGTCTTGAACAAGTACATCATCTCTCTCTTTCACGGCATCTCTATTCCGCCCACCTTATAAATCGTCAACACCGTTCAGCATCTGCATCTTACAAGCAGCCTAATAAGCGTCGAAAGCTCGCCAAGGGGGCGGGCTCCGAAGAGGGACAGTCTGAACGCCCATTCATCACCCCTTACTGGACCGCCTGGCCCCTTCCTCCCGAGACTGTTCCCCGAGAAGCTGACCACACGTATGAGGCGGTGGGCTTATTAAAATCCGGGCCCAGGAAATATTATCACAACGACAAAGCGACTTACGCTGAGAGAGATAGGAAGGAGCCAGAGCCATCGCAAATGCTTGAAAGCACTCTCATGGCAGCTTTCATCAGAATATCGAAGGAGAAGATAGGGGGCAGGAATAAAGAGGGGCTAGAGCCATCAGTCGACGACGAGCTCTCAGAGAGCATACTTAGGCCGGTGGTTAGAAATATTATTTCTAAACTCGATGGACTATTGACAGGCCTCTATTTTGAGCGAGAGCCTTATGTCAGGAGTATGGTCAAAACTTTATCCTGCAAGGTGGTGGATGGTTCTAATCCAGATGGACAGTCGACTCCTGATGCCGGTGGGAGGAAGATTAAAGAGAAGGACATGCCCGACATTTTGAAGGGAACCGAAGGCAAGGACGAAAACCCAGGACCTGACGAGAATTCGGGGATACCCCCCCATCGCCGGCGCCGACCTTCCCACAGCTCGCCCGCCACCTCAAAACTGAACGCCGAGAAGCGTATGTTAGCGGTAAAAAATCGGGATTGGAGTCAAGTCCTTGGTATTGCTGCCTTTACTGGCTTTGCACCAGCCAGCCTAGATAGAGCCACACAGCGCTGTGGGCCGCTCTTTGAAGAGACAATGTCCTGGCGGCGATTAAGGGAATATGATTCCATAAGTGACCATGCTGGCGAAGCTTGGACTGGTGGAAGAACGCGGAAGCAGCAAGACGCTGGGGGGTTTAACCTTAGCAAGCCCTTCATAGCCCAAGATGGGTTTATGCAAGAGCTTGTAGATGTGGGTAGAAGGAAAGGGCGGAAGGGCAAAGGCAGATCAAGGAGGGTAAAGAGGGACGATGGAAACAAGTTGATAAAGGATGAAGAGCTCGGGGGATCGCTTGTCGATCTATCGGCAAATACATCTTGAGTCAGTGGGTGGCTCTTAGCGGTGCTCAGTCAAAATGGAGCTAGTGTCAAAACTCAGTGAAGATTGAATAGACAAGGTTCTAGGTGCCTTTTCCGATTAGAGTTAGCAACACCTAGCCCTGTACAGACGGGACGCCGTGGTGGAGTTGGATACAGGCTACTGGCTGGGGTGTTTTCTTATGGTTACAAGATGATATATTAGTTCCTTGCGTACGCTTTTATTATTTAACACCAGGGTTCAACCCTGTTGTAAGTCTGCTGTAAGCCATGATCATATAGCTTCCTGATAAGGAAGGAAGAGATGTGGAACGATCAGGACAGACTGAAAGCGGTAAAATGTACTGAATAGGGTTGAGTGAGACGATCACGGCAGATCAGGCTAAGTGTATCAGTTTGGAATGGAAGGATATTTATGAGATGAGAAATACTTATTTAAAAGGGTAGATAGCTACCTGGCACTTCTTGATGAGGTGGCCGAAACTACACTTTTCTAAAATACTATCTGTTCTGAAGACTATCTATTTATTTCAGGGAACTTTTCTTCATCTTTCCTAACAAACCCTGAATGACCACTGTCGAGTGACCGCTAGTGACCCCTGAATATCGCTGCAGTTCCCAGACTATGACAAGCGTATTCGTAAGGTACCTGTAAGGTAAAAAAGGGTGGAGCGGGTAATTTCTAATTATGGTGCATGCCGTCTAGACACAGCACCAAGTGGGACGCAACGGGGGACGCAACGGGGGACACTTCCGCAGATTTAGGGCAGGACAATAGTGTACATAGGGTTAATTAACATGGCATAAATAGTGTGACATAATCAAAATGATAAATTCTGCTGATCCTCTCTCTTCAAAAAATTTGTAATAATGCTGGCACTTTGATATTTGCTCAGTAAATACACTGCTGATATTCTCTCGCTAAAAAGCACTCAACCTATTGGATTCCATCATTACTGCTATTACAGTTTACCTAATGGCATCCTCTAATTCTGCAGAGTTATTGCTCATGGAACAGACCATCATGATTCCAGAGATTCCAGTACCAACCCCCGCGAACCCAGCAACCCTGCACAGCCATGCATATCAGGAAAGACTCCATTTGGCTAAAGCACATGTTCAGCAGCCTATGAATACAGCGGCCTATAGTACTGGGGAGGTATATCGTTCAGAGAGATATAAAAACCTTGTATCCAAAAGATATAAATCTCACAGACATATAAATATCTATAAACTATAAGCAGATACTTTGCGATTTTTGTCACTTTAAAGCCCTCTCATTGGTCGAGTTTCTGATTTGCTTTTTTGAGGGTTAGGTAATGGCCAAATCCTGGGTCTCTGATTGGTTAAGAGGTTTAAAGGTAGGCCAAATATGATATCACTTTTCAAAGAGGTTAATGATATCATACTATTAGAAATAGACGATAAAAAGGTCAATGATGTCATAGCCAGAGTATGGCAGGTTATAAAGAGGCCCATGATACCATATTACAATAGCTAACTTAAAGAAAGATGCTAGAATCAACCATACTATAATAGTATTGTTTCATACAATTCATAGTAATACTATAATAGTATTGTTTCATACAATTCATAGTAATACTATAATAGTATTGTTTCATACAATTCATAGTAATACTATGATATAATACCAGAGTACAATATTTAGCCTATACCATTTACAGAAAGATTGATAATATGGTAGTACTATTACCTAGTGTATGAACTAGCCAATAGTACAATAAACTGTGATAAGATCTATAAAGCGATCAATGATATCATAACTATTTAGTTGACTTTAGAAAGTATGTTTTGGTACAACAATACTATGACTAAGTGTCAAAAGTTGTTCAAAAGAGCATAATTGTATCTTAATAGTATTTTGTACATTACAAATAAGCCAACACTCCGGCATGATCAATGATATCATAATATCATGGTTACTCGTGATCTAAGATAAATGATATCATAATATTACTATTAATTTAAGGCCAATGATGTCATAACAATAGGAAAATATATCTACAACGAAGTTAATATTATTATAATATTACTTTAAGAAGAGGGATAAAAGGACAATAATCCCTACAATCGTCACATACTGAGTTCAGTTGATACTTCAAGCCAACCTTTAACAGCTCAATACACATACGACCACTTTTCAGAAGATTTCTTGATTGTTTCTTTTTACACATTTATTCTTTCTGAAAGATTTCTTAGCCCTCTTGAATAGTTCTATTATAACTATATCCTTTACAACTTTTCTTTCATGTCTTTCAACTATCGTGATAATAATACTGCTTATATTTCCTGTTTGATCGAGTTTACTATGAGAAATAGTAAATCTAACTTTCGGAAGATTTTTACTTCCTCTTTAAGTTGTATGGACTTTCAGTTTTCTATATCTGAAGATATTGTTGATATGGATGAACTACCATGTCAATTGGTATGCAATGTTGGCAA
>LN891142.1:150753-234549 GCA_900010015.1 Tuber aestivum
AGAAACTTCTTTATATCTGATTATGGAATCAGAATTAGAGGAGCAGAAAATACTCTGGTGGCATGGCAGACCAGAATGTTTCATGGGACAAGTCTCGCCAGACTAGATAGTATTGAATCCTATACTGGTAAGGGACAGGTAGGTCTGAGCATTGTTTCTCCAAACAGATTGCCTAAGATCTGGGAACGATATATGAATGAAGGGATAGATGAGGAGGAATTGAAGAGGGAATTGGAAGAGGGGGAGGAGGAATGGGAATAAGATATTGGAAGAATAACAGGAGGAAGAACCAGTTGGGGTAGATATATGCGATATAGGATGAATGCCAGAGAAATAAGATGTACTAGGAAAATGAGAAACATTACAGCCTTAATCTGACTGGGTCTCTTGACAATATCTAAGACCCACATCCGGCCGAAGGCCGGCTGCGACTTGTAGTCTAATATTATTATTATAAAATTGGAGTATATATTCCAATAAGTTTAATCTTAAGTTATATTTCAATTTCTCTTATATATTCAATATATTTTCAATGGCAATATACAATAATGATATAATATTATATAAATTAAATATGAAAATAAGAAGTGTTATGTTATAGTGAGAGAAAATGTATCTATGTTATAGTGAGAGAAAATGTATCAAGAACCCTAGAAATTTAAACCTAAAACCTTTGTTATTTGAGAAAATTTAAGGGTAAAGTGTCCCCTGTTGCGTCCCCCGTTGCGTCCCACTTGGTGCTTGTGTCTAGACGGCATGCACCATAGAATTCTTGATGTCTATGATGGAACAACTATTCTCCGTGTGGCTCGCCTGGGAGCTCGGGGCTGCGCTCAGCTCTCAGTGGGTAGGGGCTGGCGTACTTCTTCAAATCATCGGATGTCACTCGTTATATATCGTCCGGCATCGGTGGATATCATCGCTCGGCCTACCGCAATTTACTCCAAAGAGGCGTCTATATGCCCCAGTACGACGCATACAGGAGAGCTATAGTGTGCTTAAGGAGCCCGTTTATCCCTCCTGTAAAATGGCGGCAAGTCACTTCTCCCACTCGTACCCCGCGTATCCCTCTGTCCCCTACTTACCTTGATCCACAACTCACATCTTAGGCGAGCCCCGACAAAAGTACCACAACTAAACTGCACCTGTACCCCCCGCAGGAGGGAATAATGCAAGGGGTGCCTAGCCGCAAGAAGTAGGGCGGGAAGACTAGGTGCGTTTCGTAGCGAGTCTGTGTGCGGCATAGTCGGCTCCAATCAGCGAGGATTTCTTTTCATATTCGCAGGAAGTGATAGCCCATCGAACAAGGTCGAACCCCTGTTCTTCGTCTGTTGGCTTGACATCTTCGCTGGACCCCCCCCCCCCCCCCCTCGATACTCACCTGAATCGCGGGTCCCACCCTTGGTTGCCGAACAACCATGAAAGGGAGCGCTTTGACTCGAACCAAGGAGGTCCATCCTGTCTTGTGGCCTTGGGTGACTATCACCACAGTCATACTTCACCAAGCAAGGGCGAGTAGGTTTCAAGAGCCTTGAACATGTGTCCTGCGATTGGCTGCGGATTGCTATTACCATTCTTTCCGGAGAAGTGGACAAGTCACAAAAGTCCGAAACACATTCCGCGGGTTCCCCTGCCAGAGGATTTTTTTTTTTTGATAATCTGTGGTGGAGATACCGGCAAGTTGGATTGGGTTCTTTCCCTTCCCCGGGCATGTGGGTGTGGTCCCGCTGTCAGCTTGTGGCTAGATCGCTTCGGAGGGTGATTGAATTCTAGAGGTTATCGCGGCTACGGAAATCCTTGAGGAACAGTAGAAAAGCCACAAATAAAATAAAAGTAAATCCTTCGAGTCTAGGACCTTTCTCAGGCAATTTTGACGGGCTTATGTCTTAATTGTCCTGCCACCACCCGGATTAGAGCCGGGCTTGAGGTTAGGCTCTGAAGGCTAGAAAGGTCCTCAGGGATGAAGTTTTACCTTAAGTGGTAGATATCCTCCCCATCAATTCTGCCAGCGACTACACTTGGTTAAGCTGGGATAAAAGTTGACTTTGTTCGAATCGATAGAGATACGGTAGTGAGCTGCGGTTGGTCATGGAAGGCACGGGAAGGATGCTGGAATGACAAAGTTGTTTCTGGAAGTCATGGGGGTGCGTTTCATTGTTTGTAATCATCCCAGATTTGTTTGAAGGTTGGAAGAGGATCCTAGGGATATGTCTTTCCTTTGTTATCCCCGAAGTGGGGCGGAGGAACCTGGACATGTGTGGAATCACAGAGATGGGTGTAGCGATTCATGGAGGGATCGGGTTGCTTTGATGATGCTTTGCTTGTGCACCTGTCATTACCGATTAGTTAGATGAGAGCGAAAACGAGAGGAAGTGCACACCTCTCCCAGTTATCCAACCACAGCAAAGCTCTGTCCTGCTCCGTTCTTTTTACCATAGCGCACCCTGGTAGTGACCCTTCCCATAACAGACTATCCCTCGTTCTTCAAAAGTTTCCAGACCCCCAATAATGGAGTCTATACAACTACCCAGGGCAGACATATGTGGTTTCAGAACGGTCTACCTATCCTATTATTGAAAGAGCTTTGGGAGATCCAGTCATTATCCAATCCGGAAGTGATATAGGCCGTATGGGCTTTACACTAGTGGTGCCATAGGAACTGGAGCAGCTGAATCTCAGGATAGGACATGGGAGCTGCCCCTCAAAAATCTCTACTGTGTTTCCCTTTTTACTTGTCCCAACGGAGCGATAAAAGCCAATTCTTTAGGGTGATTCCCCAAAGGGAGATTCCGAAAAAAAAAACCCAGCCTGGCGGCCGATTATCCCGGTCCCTACGGCATTTAATCTCGGGACATCTTGTCCTCGATGGCCCGAATGCCTTCTCTGTCTGGTATTGGAGTCTCCTAATTTGCTGGTTCCGCCAATGGTTTCTGCTTGTCTCGTGCCCCCTGACCCGGGTCTCGCTTCTCATCGAGGGGGGCGATCGAACTTCTTTCCAATATTACACAAGTACATTTGAAGACACTTTAGGTTAGGAGGCTATTATTTGCCGCGTTTCTGTCAATTGGCGGTAGCTGCGTTTCCCGTCGTCTAGACCGGCGTTGGTGACCCTCAACAGGAAGTCTACTTTGGAAAGGGGACTGTTCCCCAAGGAAGAACGGACTGGGCTGCTAGTGTGTATTGTTCTTGTGGATTGAGCTAGACTATTGCTTCCCTCAACCAAGCTGAACGCTACCCCAGAACACTGCTGGCTGCGCAGATTACTGCGTTGGGGATTGTGGAATTGACAACTGCAGTTAATAGAGGGGGGGGTGAAGGAGGAGCTTGTGGCAAAATAGAAATAAGTTGCATTGAGCAAGGCACATGATGTTGTCAAGTGTCAATACTTACCAGAGCGGTCGGGATACAATAGAGCTTTCAGACTACTCGAGAATAAATTTAAGCCCCAGGTCCTGTCTCCGATCGCCAACTAAATAAGTTAAGCTTTTCTGGTTGGGACAGTACCGTAGCGAACCGGGGGGCTCACCACGAGATAACGAACTGCGAACTCGTTTCCAAGAAGCCTTATTCTCTGATAATATCATTATACTTTCCTAATACTGGGATTCCGGTCAAATACGGTAAGCAACGGTCAAACGGGTAAATTACGGCACGGTACCGGTACTCGAGTACTCAGCAATAGCAGACGGTGATGGAGCAGGGGTTGAAGCAGCGCTTTGAAACGTGAAGTGGCTACAAAGGTGTGGCACAAAGTGCTTGAGGGGCCATTGAAACCCCACGACCGCTCTTTTGGAGCCAATTTGCCGGTACAGGTGTGGTCAAGAAGGGCGGAAAAAGATATCAGCGAGATCCTGGGGAGCGGTGCGCAGGCCGTAAATATGGGTTAAAAAAAGGGACAGGTCAGGTAACCTAGACACCAACAACCTGGAGTGTGTAACATGGTAGGCATACTTGTACAAGTATTGGCTTACCAATAGCAGGGTAGCGCGGGGTATGATAAGGACTAGAAATCGGGCTCAGCACGGACCAGTATGAGTACAATGGGGATTATAGGTACTTGTAATTGAAATCCGGAGAAGCCCTACAGAATCCTCGATCCTCCTTCCCCCCCGGAGGAAAGCAAACTCCGAATCAATCGGTCCGGGGTTCTAACTGCTACAATTAGTTGGTTCTCTTCGAGTGGTTTATTGATCGCTCGAATTAACCCCTACTAATACCCCGCCACAAGTTTTTTCGACAGTGCGCGAGAGGCAGCTATCACATCGGACGCCTACCGTACTGCTCTCTACTCGCACTTGGGCGGAACCCTCGAAACGGAAATGCCGGAATGGTTTGGTGGGGGGTTTGTCCAGATAAACGTTGAGGCTTGAAACACCCGTATTTGGATGGCGCGTTTTTCTCATGCAGCGTAATGCGCACGTTCATGTGACGTACAGGAAAATACTTAGCCGAGTGCATACGCTTGGGACGGGCCAATACCTCAGCTCTATTTCTGCCGCCGGACACCTCAATTCGAACATCCGGGAGTTACTGTTGCAAGCAGCCAAACAAGTTGAAGGGCAGCAAGTGGCAAATAGGGCACAGTATGCACTCAAGTAGAGCACTCGAGCACCGGGCCGAGGAAGAAGGCTCTCTCGGTTTGAATGAATACGGTAATTGGTCGGGGAATCCTTGACCTTCCCGTGTTTCCTAAACACCAGAGTGCATTTATGCCGGCCCTACCGTTAGATATCCTGGGCAATATCGTTCGTACGCCGTTAGTGCAATTGAACGGACCAATAGCCGATTGTCTGCCGTTCCTGGACTACTCGTACGAGCTCAGTGACGGAGAGTATAGGGGATTACTAACTCGAAATCACCGCTATATTGAAGCAGCTGGAAGGCCCAGCGCCTGTGTGCCGATCTGGATTGGACGGCTCATTATACCGGTACTTGAATCGGCTGCCAAAACAGCAGGGAGGTATTTGGTCGGGTTGGGCTGGAAACGTGGGTGAACTGGTGCGTACAGCATGCATGGGTGCCCAATGTTGCAATTGGCGAACTCCCACATATATTTCCGGGACTGGGAAACATGGAAGGATTCGTTATCTTGGTCCGAGCCCCAGTGTTGCGCTCCCCGGGGAGGGCGGGTGGTAGCCGGATAGAGATGGCAGGACCCTGGATATCATCCTATTCCTGGTTTCGGCAGCCGGAGAAAAGGAATGGACCTAGTTGGGCTCAAGGAGGTGGAAGGGATACCTGCCATTCGTTTACACGTGTGGCAGCTACGAAGATATCATGGGCAGGGCCCGAATGCCTGGTTGAGTAATGGAGGCAAGAGGTGTACCGGTACTGTATTCCGCTCATTACTTCAATTGGAATTCCTCCCGTACCGGCACTGTGCTCAAGTAGTATATCCCAGCTTCCTAGTTCTATTCCTACCTAGCTCGAACGCGACCTGCTTTGATCCCCAGGAGGCAGGAGGGTATCGTAATTGACTGCCCCGCCCCGAATAATCATGCTCCCTCCTGCTTACTTCCACTCATAAATAGGAATGCCCGACACCTGCTCTTTTTTTACCCGCAACTCCCACCACTCCCTTCCAAAAGAACGATCACTATGAATTCCGGCTTTCGCATCACTTCAAATTTGGCCCGCTGTCTGCGCCAACGATGCGGAGCACCGGTGCCCCGAAGGTTATTCCCACTGGCGGCCTCACCTGCAACTAGACATATATCATCTTCCTCGAATACGAAGGGGACACCAGTGCCGACTCCCAAAGCTACCGGGAAAGCTTTCGAGAGCAATGACAAGGGCTTTCTTGGATCCCAAAAGCGCCTTCCGGAGTTCAATCTAGTGGATAGAGTGGTACTGATTTCCGGTGGAGCACGAGGACTTGGGCTAACCCAAGCTGAAGCTCTGCTTGAAGCCGGAGCGAAAGGTTCGTGCTTTTGATTCCTACCGTCACTATCTCCCGTATCTCTCATCTTACTAGGTTTATAGTGTATGCCCTCGACCGCCTTGCGGAGCCATCACCGGCGTTCTACGAAGCTCAAGCTAGAGCCACCGATAAGCTCGCGACTTCCCTGCACTATATTCAAATAGACGTGCGGGATGAAGCAAGACTCCATGCAGCTGTCCAGGCCATTGCCGAAGAGAATGGCCGACTAGATGGCCTGATAGCAGCAGCGGGCATCAATGAAGAGCACACAGCTCTAGAATACACGGCGGCAGATTTCAACAAGATGATGGAGATCAACGTTACTGGAGCCTTCCTGACAGCGCAGGCCGCAGCAAGACAAATGGTCAAATTGGGAAAAGGTGGTAGTATTGTTATGATTGCGTCGATGTCCGGGACCATTGCGAATCGAGTAAGTTCAATGAAAAAGCACATCTCTAATCGCCCGGTCTAACGGGATATGTTCACTAATGCGGGAGAATTAGGGACTGATTTGCCCCGCATATAATGCCTCAAAGTCGGCAGTTCTACAATTAGGCCGCAATCTCGCTGCCGAATGGGGCCCTTACGGTATCAGGGTTAATACCATCTCTCCGGGCTACATTGTTACCGCGATGGTCGAAGAACTATTCACAAAGTTCCCGGAGAGGAGGGAGGACTGGCCCAAACAGAACATGCTTGGAAGGTTGAGCAAGCCGCAGGAATACCGGTATTTCCTCTCCACGATCCACAAATGTTGACTTTAAATGCCATTGCTTTCGCTCAACTAATAAAATGCGATAATAACAGTGGCGCCGCGGTATTCCTTCTCAGCGATGCCAGCTCGTTCATGACAGGTGCAGATCTGATCATGGATGGGGGCCATCATTCATGGTAGTCATAATGTACCGCAGAGCGCCCAATATCCCCATTCCCACCCCCCCCCCTTCCTTCCTCTGCATAGGGAACCCCTCCAGGTGTTTGGTATCTCCTTTGTCCGCGAGTTATTCACCACAGAAGTTTTCAGGTTTCGGGTATACCAGTAGGCTTTTACCAGCTCATGTATTGTGTTGGCATGTGCGGTGGTATTGTGACGGTGATACCCCAGTAATCAGTTTTTTGTTTTTGTTTTTAACATTTGAATTATTACTATCTGTGAATCATGATCTTCATAAGACTCCTCGTGGAGGGATTGGGAGGGGGGGGGAGTGTTATCGATAAATCGACAACTCTCTCCCTCTCTCGGGTCAAGTCTGCTTAAAAGTTAGGAACTGCATCCCTGTAACAATACCTGGTCTGGGGAAATTAACTTATCGGCTAAGTTAGTTCCGCGCGGGGGCGGCCAGTCAATGCAAGGGTGCCCTACACTGGTTTGCCGTATTATCATTTATTGGGTTCTGACTATTTATATTCGATGCGATAAATGATAAGCACGCCGTACCAGCAGCTTGGTCACGGAGAAGTGCGGTTCCACCGACATAAAATCTACACAAGACGGCATGAAGCAAGAAGAAAGCACCACAAGACAGCATCCCTAACTGCTGTGTCCCTGCTTTTTTCCCATTTAACCCCGCGGCACATTAAAACGACCCAAGCAATTCTTTTCTTTCTTTTCTTTTCTTTTTTTTTTCTTCTCGAAAGAATTGAAGGAAAAACTCCCTCTGTACGAGTGGGAGAGCCCAGACTGCCGGCACCCACCCCCAGCATCATCTCCGGCAAGTAGCTTACTATAAAATATGCGGACACTGTATATTATATAAACGCATTTCCCTTGACAAAGCTTTGGCGGCCCGGTTCTTCGATTTCCCATCCTGGTGGGTGGGAAAGAGCATGAAATTGGACCCGGAATTGAGGGGGCATGAATGCACAGCTTTAGACATACATTTGCGCCTTCACGAAAGCATAATTGTATCAGCCGCGCCACTTAGGCATAATTCTACCAAGAGGGGCTTCGAGATACCAGAGGATTGGCTACCGTATGACCTCCCGAAGGGGCTCCCGCCCGGGGAACAACGACATTTGCCTCGAGTCTCAGTAGTGGCTCTTGATGTGAGCGACAACCTCTAGCTACCGTACGATCATCGATATCTCCCAGCAAGGTCGGACTGCTCAGAAATACCGGTAATTTATCGCCAATTCCAATATGACCAGGAATGTACATGTATCATAAGTATTTATATGTATGTAGGGCATGATAGGTGATGCGCATCTGCGGACGAAGATCTGGACGCATTGCATGGCGCCCCCGCACGCCTTCTCCTGTCCCGTGATGTCCTATATTACCGTATATTAACTATTAAAAACGGGGCGAGCAAATACAGAAATTATCCTACCTGCGCAGGTTTTTTTTCCCACCCCCCCCCCCAACAAATTATTGCGGAACGGAAAAGGGACAATATAACGAAGCCAACTGCTGTACTGGACCGTACGTCCGCCATCGGCGTATCGCATCGGGTACCTGACCCTAAGGTGGGCAATTTGTGGATTGATGATGGGTGCATGCGTCGTCCATTTGGGAAGAAGAGTAAGGCAAAAAAAATAAAGAGTGGAGGGAAAGAAAGGGGAAAAGAATTGCCGATATCGCACAAAGTTAACTGTGTCATGTTGTGTGGTTGGAAGCGCCTTTCCCTCTAACTTCCCACACTCCTTGCCCCCCCCCCCCTCACCTCCCTCCTATCACTTTGCTTGCTTCCTTCCCCCTCTCCTTCCTTGTCCCGCCAAAATTGCCATTCCGTTCAACGCTCTTGCCGCAAGTAAATTAATCTCACTAGTGCCGGTAACTTATCTAGTATCATATTATCGTACGGTATCCAAAGTAGCTGAAGGGAAGGAAATCCCACACTATTTTTCTGCTCTCCATCCGACCATGCTGCTGCGACTCACGGAAAATGATGTGTGTTTGGGGGACCTCTCGATGGAGTTTAGTTACTATCATATCCAGAGCCCTTTTTTTCTTCAGTTTGATCCAATAGCTATGATAGTTCAACGTACGATCGTACAATACCCTCATCTCTCTTTTTTTTTTTCCTCGCCTCCCTTTGAGTTCTGCACTTTGGCTACCGGGCCACAGAAGTGCAGAGTCCTGTGATAATGTAATATACAGCATTGTGCCCACTGGGGGGCCTTGGCCCTGACGGTAAGGACACGAGTGAGAAATGTAGAGGGAGAGATAGAGGGAAACATATTGATTACTACTTATCACTGCATGTTATCGTATGTGTCCATACCGCACCTGTTCCACGAGCAGTACCAACACTCCCTTTTTCACTTTACGAGTACAAGTGAAAATGCACCTAGTGTAATGATTGGTCCGTATGTTTACAGAGCGGTTTCTGTCTCTGCGTCTGTCGGCGTGGATGAAAGCCCTAAAATACATGGCCTTAATCAGAATTCTTGTCACCCTTTCTGTCATATCGGAGCTCTGTCTACCCATCTGCCTAGAAGCCGTGGTATCGCATGGTACTCGTACATACCGTAGACGGACAAACTTTCCATCCAGGGAAGATTGTCGCTCGCTCCGAGTGCACATAGGATGATACGGTATCATATTATTTTTTCTTTTTCATCCTCCCCCCCACTCACCCGCCCGCCTCGGACAGTAGAGCGTCATCATCATACCTAAGGAATGGCGCTTGTTTGGGGGTGTCTCGTATCATAAAATACTTCCGCCGCGCCGCAGAAGAGGAATCGAGGCCTGATTCTCGAGCCGTCGCCGTGCCCACATAATATGCGTTACCGGCCCCGAGGAAGGAAAGAAAGTAAGTGAGAGAAAGAGGGAGGGAGAGGGAGAGAGGGAGAAAAGGAAAAAAATTTCCCGGATTTGTTTCCCAAGTGGGGTCTGTAGAGGTGGACATCATAGGTTATGCTCCTGAATCATCAATACCAGGGCGGTGTCGTCCCTGAAGTCAGCGCATCGCATCAGCCAGGTGGCTGGATGGCTGGCTCGAGTCCGCCCTACAGGACATGATCGCATTATTAGAATCAAATTATTACCGTATTGCAATCTGCCGGTAGCCCCCTAACGATAAGTTGAGTTTGGGCCATCGTACGGCAGGGTACCGGTACTGGTAGTTGATTTATCCATCCAAAGCCCCGAGCAGCCGCAGGAAGGTCTGCATGCCGGAGTGATATCTGGTAGAGATTTATCTTGGCAAGATCTTTTATCTTTGTTTTTTTCTTTCCTTTTTAGACCCAAACTTTTTTCGGTACCATAGGAACTCTCGGAATTCGCTACCAGATTGTTGCGTGAGCGGAGATCACCGCATAACCCCACCGTAGGCTCAGTTTGACAGGTCAACATAGCTCCCAACACCAGTTAATGAGATCCAACACATCCCGCGAGAGATAGCGAATTACAGGAGCCCTTAAGGTGCTTGAGTAGGGCCGAATATACCGGCAGGGTTGGGCAGGACGCTAGTAGAGGCAAGCTCTCTGCGAGAACCAGCCTGCATGCAGGGGCTGAGTTGTCCCAAGAGGGTCGTATCGTACCATTATACACCGTACCGTGCTCAAGCGCTCTTTCTATCCCTTCTGCTCCTCCCCCTCCTGCCACTTCGCACTCCTCCTCTTCCCTCCCCGGCTCCCCTGATTGGTGGATATGTTGGCTGTTCTTGGAAAGAAGGGTGAGGGGCGGTATATTCGTGGGGCGATTGAAGTGCCGTACAAAGGCTATCGCGGCGTGACCACCTTTCTGGCAGCCGGTAGAAAGGTATCTTACGATATGCTAATCCTACATGAGTTATGATGTGCAATTGGCATGCTGTGCCCGCAAAGACATCAACGACATCTCCATCTATCTCTTCCCACAAGAGGGCCTTGCCAGTGACAAGCTTGAGTTACCCTTCCGGAAATCTCGGGACTTGGGAGTGTGCCGTATCCGGTCATTGGTTGACCTCATGGGACAGCGAAGACTTCCCTTGCGTGGCCCCCAATTCCCGATTGCTACACTGTAGTTGAAAAAGAGTTCAAAAAAGGACTAGATATCATAAAACTAACCGATTGGCCGACAATTGAAGGGGTGCGAAATGCGGCATGTATCCGTAGTTATTTCCATTCCTTTTCCTAGATTTTAGCTGTCCGCAATCAGATGTTGACGACATATCACGGTTTACCTCACCACTAAATGCGTAGCCCCAACCCGGGCAGAGAGCGAGAGGATTCACGAGAGTGTGATCACTCAGGTATTGGGAGGTGTCAAAGCTCCTTGCTTGCTTGAGCGATTTCCACACCTGCAGCAGATTCATTCAGATAAGGGCTCATAGCAGCCAGCCCTCCAGAATCCTTGACTGTGGGATCGCCCATGCCCGTGCGCAAGTGAAGGAACCTCAGCTTCAATGGTTGAATACCAGTATCCTAACCCCCCTCCCCCCACAGGTCTTGGAAGTGAGGGGGCTTGAATTGTCGATCCATTCTTGCCAACAAAGTGCGTGCGTGTTGGCTTGCATAATAAAGAGAGTGGTTGGAGACAACGCCGGCCCAGCACCTCGGCCCCCGACGGTTCAAGTTTCAAAGCTCGGGGTGCCACTCGAACCAATGCCCGAAGCTAACCCATGCCCCCACCAGATAGAACTCCCACATTGCAGGAAGAAGAAAAAAGGAAAGGGCCGAACCAATACAACGGGTGTCGGGTACCAGCAACTGCACCGGTACCGGCATGTGAGACTTGAACGAGCACTCATCTTTCCCTGGCTCGCCGTGGGGGTTAACCTAAGCCCTGGAAAGTGAGTGCGAGTTGGAATAAGCATTGCCCCCAAACTTGAAAATCCGTGACCCTTATGTAGGTGTCACAAGCGTCTTAACTAATCCAGCCGAAACATATTGGGTTAGGTTACCCCAGGATCAAAAAAAACTGAACCGTGTGCTAAGTGGTCCAAAAACTTCCTTTCACGAAAACGGGACGAAAAAACACAACAAAAGGTGAGTCAGTACACCCTTCTGAAAGGTATAAAAACCAAGTAGCACCATACCAGCCTTGGCCGGGGGAGGGAGCTCGAACAACATAGTACATGTACATTACACAATTGTTTGAGTCCCTATGACACCGGATCCCTTCCTAGGCTAGGGGATTTCCAGGAGGGAAACAAGGGAAACACCCAATGCCTTTCTCCCTACCCACGGCCGACTTGTACTTGTATAGCACTCGCACCCCAAAATATAATATCACATACTTTTCTTCTTCCATTCCCCCGGTCCTATCGAAATATACACACCCTGAACGTGCCCCAACTGGACGCTCCTCTCCTTTCGAGGGTTTGGGAGAGAAAGAACCGATTCCCGAATTAACAAAGGTACATGATAACTTTTCTTTTGCGTAGCAAGTAAGAGAAGAGAAGAGAGTGCAAAATTGCGCTACACACCAAGAGTATCAGTTAGCCGTTGGTCGGACCAACATGCTCGCAATTGAGCGACGTTTATGGATACGGCCGCTCTTGCATGACACCAAGATCTAAGCAAAAAGTTGGATTTTGGCGGTATGCAATAGCAGTCGTGTTCGCAAAAATCGTTCGATTATGAGCGCATCGACAAGTCGCACAATGCAATGCAAACCTTTTTTCCTTTTTCCTTTCTGCTGAACTCACAGCCCTGAGTGACCATTTTTGCACTACACTACTTCATATCCGTCATCATGGTTTCCCAACCTTATCCCCCAACCTATCCACCAGGCCAGGCGCTAACCCCAGCTCTCTCTCGATGCGCTCAGCCTCCCACTTCTTCTCATCCCTAAGCTTCAAGATCCTAAAGATAGTCGATGTGTCGACCCACGTACGCCTGTCTCGCCCCTGCTTACTCGAAGATTCCATTTGTTGCTGGTCGTGGAGCGCCTGACGACGGGAGATTGTATGAAGGGAATTCGAACTCTGCAACTCACCCCGTCAATCCATCACTCCGTCAGCGATTCAGTCCAACAGTTCCGCAACGGGGCATATTTTGAACCTTCCACCAACAATTACAAAACGGAAAAAACAGATAAACAAAATGCGCCCCCCGTTACCGCCCTTAGAAACTCGTCCAACTCAACACGCACACTCACCTTCTCGCTCACAGCTATGTTTCTCGCAGGGTCCATTATCTCGGCGACCCCTGCCCTTTTCAGCATACTTTGGTAACCTGGATCCTGAGCATCGCGTAGAACGTCTACAGCTCACCAATCAGTCATGTTTCCTTCTCCCGTCTCCCAGGCACGATCAAGAAGAGCAACAACCCCGACAATCTATCAAACACTGATTTTGAGTCGGCGCTGTGTTATACATACCCTGAGTTTTGTTGTAGTTAGCCTTCCACGGGTCCTGAGGTTGGTAGGAAGGTGATACTGTGGTCTCCGGTGCTCGAGTGGGGTATTTTCGAGTGCTTGAGGCACCTAGTAGCCTTGAAACTTTGGTTCCCATGGCTGCTAGGTTTGGAGGAAACGTTGTCGAAACGAGGTCTAGCCGACGTCATGGATGGTAGGGTAACTCATTATCGCATTCGAGGTCTCATGGCTGTAACATGATAATTCTTGGAACGAAGCAAATTGGAAGGGCGAGGGAGAGAAGAGTGACATGTTGGGGCTAAGGATGATTTGAGACAGATAAGAACCCAATTCAGAACTGCCATTGGAGAATTAGAGCTGTGAAGTCAGATGTAGGATTTCTGTGAAACAAAGCCCCGGATGAACAATCATGAGTAAAACATACACAAATTTATTATATATATTCACAAAGCAAGAGATAAAGATATCAAGACAACGTGGCCGAGTGGTTAAGGCGACAGACTCGAATGCGCAAAATTCTGGCTATCTGTTTCGTTCGCGAGCACAGGTTCAAATCCTGTCGTTGTCGGAACTTTTTGCCACTTGATTCTTTTTTTCTTGGTTCCTCCCTGTCTCCCATCCCTGCCTGGCTGCCTTGGCTGTGTGGCTACGGGACCTGCCGTGCCGTTGGTTGAATCACGGATTTGCACTGCAGTGCCGATACTTGTAACACATAACTAGCTTTTCCTCGAGCCGCGGCTACTTATCAGCACTGACACTACCGGTACCGTATCATAACACTCGTTAAAAGAGATCATTGGGAATAGCCCCTTTAAAGATACCGGTAGACAGACTCGACTACCGGTATTCATTCCCCCACGCCCAAAGTATCAGGGCAAGAAAGCCCTCATCCCCTTCACCTACGCTTGTCGCTCTTTTGCTATCCAGAAGATCCCGAGATTCTGATAGGAATAGTTCAAGTATCATACAGCCATCGTGCAGATGCTTTCCACTTATGATCTATCATACCGGCACTGGTCACATCGCAACAAGAGCCCGCAAGTCATACCAGCTTTGGTAAAGATTCCAGCTTAACCAACGATCATTAACCGCAGTAAATAAAATATATAAAACAAAAAAAAGCTAGGGAAATTTGCAAAAATAAATAATATTAAGGGGTAGAATGAAGAAAAAAAAACAGGAAACAGCCCCACCACGCCCCATCCAAGCCCACCCCCCCCCCCCCCCCCCTCCCGAACACCAACTGTACCGTAATTTACCGACATCCAGAATCCGAAAATGTTGCACCAACTTCCGCAGGCATATGCATCCCTTGCACCGCAGAGAAAACCGGGCCCGCATTTCCAGTCACTGCAGATCCAACCCCTCCACGGCGAGGGATACGCAGGCACAAACTAACGTAGCGGGAAACGCGGGAGCGCACGGATGCCGGTGTCGGTATTTCACTCAGCCGCTTGCCTGCTTGCCCTTCCCGCGGTCAGCCCTCGTGCCTCCCCGCCTCGCGAGATCTCAAGTACCGAGTGACGATGCATGACCTACCTGGCCGCGCGTCAGAATGGTGCATGAACGACATGACAAATGGGGGTTTGTCCGCGCTCGGTTTGCGTCGGGTGTTCGGGCGAGTGCTCCCGTGCGTGGATGGGGGTTGTTGCGCCTGTGCGTAGGGGAAAGCTTGCGCTGGTTTGTTCACATGTCTGTCGGGGAGATGGACGGGGACGTGTTGGAGAACCGTGACCCTAATGGTCGTTCGTTCGTGATATCTTATTTGGTACTAGGGTACAGGATGGGCGAGTGGGTAGATGGAGGCTGCAGGGGGGTATATGGGAATGAAAAGCAAGAAAGCGGCGAATGGACGAGTATGATATATTTTGCTGCTGGATGGAAATAAATCTGTAAGGGAAGAGGGAGAAGTAAAAGGAAAATATACATCAAGTTTTGGGTTCCGGGGCTAAACAGGGGGCCCCCTCGCCACATTTAGCACCGCCAGTTCCCTCGCGGCACTCTCTTCGCTGCACGGTCCACCCGGGTACTCTCTATCATGACAATGGTGCCTCCGCCCGCCCGCAGAATCAACACCCCCTAACCCGGTACTCACCCCGACGCTCTGAAATGCGCAATCCCCCGGAGCACCCCACCCACGGCTAAACGTCGCGTACCGTCTCGCGACGCCCCAGCCTCCCCTTCTAGTGGCACACCCCCCACTCCAGTCCTCCAATTCCTCCATGTTGTAGCCGAACCCGGGGATACGCGGATCCCGAGCGAGAGGGATGTGATTGAAGCGGAAGTCCCAAACTGCAGCAAAGCACATCCTGTATGAGAGGATTGCCATGACAACGCCCATTATCGAGCCGACAACTATGTCGTACCAGTTGTGGCTCATGTCCAGCGATAGTGAGCCGACGATCAGGGTGGCAGCGAGCATGGGTGTGACAAAAAGGAGGAGTTTCCAGTACGAGGGGTGGTAGTTTGAGAATATCTTTAGGTGCGCGTTAAAGTAGAGACTTAGGTAGAAGAGGCCGGCCCAGGCGGCGATGGAGTGGCCGGATGGGAAACTTTGCATCGCGTTGGCGATCTCATCCCGTCTCTTGGGGTCTGTATTGTCTCTGCAGACACTTGTATCGAAATATAACCGACCGTATCCCATTCCTTGAACACCATCCATTTGGGGATCGCACACCGTGAGGAAGTGTGGCCTCAGCCCTCCTATCACTAACTTTATGATGATTTGCAGGGAAGCACCGGTCATGACGGAGTAGATTACCCCCATACAGCCGTTGTTGACGTTCCAGAAAGATCCGCGGCCTAGAAAGGCACCACCACGCTTACCGGCCATGTGTATACGCTTGCCGTGTGGGCCGTAGGTTGCGATCCCTACGATGTTGATCAGGACTATGGAGGTTATGGGGGCGAATATTGCTATCATGGCGTCGGCTATGATGGGAACGATCTGTTTGCGCTTAGGGTAGGCGAAAGCCGGATTTATGATTTCGGAGGAACTGATTTAGCTAGTCAGTTACGTTTAGTTGATCAGATCCAGTCAGCCCGGAGCACCAACCCATCCTCCGGCACTAGATTTCCCGGATTGACTGTCACAGCAAATAACTTCCGATAAGGGATTGGACTCCACATAAGTAGCCATAACGAGATCGCAGCCAGAAAGATGAATCTATACCTATATTAGTCTCCAGTTCATTGGAGTTGAATTCCGAGTGATAGGTGCTCACGCAAGAACATCATGCCAATACCACTTAAACCACAGCTTAACTGTAGGTGGACCTCCATACGGATCAACCCAGCCTTCATACTCATCCCCGGCTTCTACATCTCCGGCCGTAGCCGCCGCCCCGGTATGAATCTGCCCCAGACCATTAGGATTTGTAGTAATCGCTCGAGGAGTATCTGGGTGAATATGTTTCTCGGTAGCCCGCGAAGCGCCACGCTGGAAACGACCCAGGAAGCCAGACATCACAGCTTTCTGGTTCGGTAGCTGAGGGAGATAGCAGTGATGGTTTATCAAACAGCTATCAACCTCCCTTCCATAGAAAAAATACTCGTACATGAAGCCAGTTTATACCAAGACTCAGCCTCATCCACGAAAGCCAAGATTTGCAGCATTCTATGCGTGATAGGGTATGATAGGCTCTGCCCGTCATAAAGAAATTCAAGATTTTTCACGGTTTGTCGTGTTGTTGCTCGAGTGGAGCGAGTTACGGGAGGTTGACAAGGAGAGGCCCGGGGCGAGCAACTTAATTGTGGGGGCCGCCAGGGTCCGGAGGGTTAGGAGTGATTATTTAGATGTTCGTCATGCTGCGTCAGCCAAGACTACGGACCATGGACTACGGTACTCGGGTAGTCTACAGGTTTCATACTCGTAGGCTTACCGGTACCATTCGTTGCTTCTGTTCCTGTGTTTCAGGCCCAGGCACACCTCAAATTGTGTGAAAATCATTTCCCGAATTGGCGCGCAAAGGGTCCAGAGCAGGGTGGCAGGGCCAATAACTTGACGGAATGCTTGCGATCCAAATTCGCCACTTATCACTCATAGAGCTTCGAAAGTGGGCCGGTATCGGTACCGTAGTCTACGGGTAGAGGGAAGGCGTATCCTTGCTTCACAAGGGATTAGAATTTACTCGAGCACGGGTATTCGAGTACCGGTACAGTCCCCACTATGGTGCGTCCATAAAGATTGAGAAACACACGGTGACCCTCGTCTCCAAAAAGATTTGGGTGGGGCCAGTAGAAATGGTTATCCGATCCTTACTGATACACCGCACACTCCACAAGGTTGGTGCACCATGGAGAGTCCGGTCGGAGTCCTAGCAGATCCAGGGAGGAAGGGGAGGAGTTGGTGATTCTGAGCGCCTGGAGGTGCTTCCGGGCAAAAATATTGGGCTTCTGGGTCCGCAATGGAGTAGTATCTAGATTCCTTATCTACTGTGCTCGGTCTCCAATACAGCGGACTACCCAGGGAGCTGCCTCCACCCTATCAGATTCCGCAAGAACTATCATCTACACTCACTCGAGCAAACCCTTTGTCCACTATCCTTGAGTCTGACTAGCGTTGAGTAACCAATGGGTTAAATAGACCCCATTGCCGCAGAAACTCCCTCTAGGAGGCTATATGCACCGTATTGCGGCGATCATGGTGTATAATACCTAACCATCATGTATGTATGTACAGTACAGTTTATATCAGTGCGCTATTTAACTTGCCCCCAAAATGAATAGAAAAACGGCACGTATCATAACATTTCATAACCGAAACAAGCAAGGAAAAGGTTGCATCAAGCGTTCATGATTTCCTAACCCGAACGTCAGCCTCGATTGCACAACAACGATTGGGGAGTGGTTTCGGGTATCATGCCTTGGCGAACTTGCTCCTAGCCCTAATCCTCGTCCCATAAAACATCAAAATCCAGGGCACAAGGGTCAGCAGCGTCCCGACGCACCCAAGGAGACTCGAAGCACCAGAAAAGCCCATGTGGTGGTACATCACGTCCGCCACGAGCGGAAACCCACCAGCGAAAAAGTTTCGACAGAAACTTTGGGCGGCGAGTGCAGAGCTTGCGTATTGGTGGTACGTGTCGGCGAAATAATTAAACACGGCGAGATAAATGGCGTAGATCCCCATCATTACGCAGCTGACGGCCATTGTCGGGAGTATCCAGTGTTGAGACGGGAAGGATGTCCAACCAAACCAGAACAGCCCAATTGGCAGAAGACAGCCCATTGTGCAGGCAGAGTAGAGGCGGGATTCGGGGCTTGGAGTGGCTCCTGCGAAGTATTTTGCCGCGCCAGTTTCTATCAGGGCGTTGCAGTATAAAGCTATTAAACAGCCGACGGGCATTGCTGTACCCCTTTAGTGGTGGATGAGTACAATTGAGGGTGGTAAATACCTGCGAATACATAGCCAACTTGGGCGATGGTGAACCCGTGGCTTTCTATAAAGACCAGGGGGATAGCTTCTAGGAACCTACACATAGCTGTGTTAGACACTTATCTCATTTCAATGAGCTGGGGTAGCTGTTCGCCCACATATATAGAATCCCCCATGCGAACGTCAACCAGCAGCTAAACCAGAATACCACAGGCTCAGTGATAAGAAATCTGAACGGCCTAGTCAAGGACACCCTGACCATCAGGGAAATGCTCTCCCTTTCCTCATCTGCCTTCACTTTCCATCTGTTCCCTCGATCCCCACTTTCATCCAGAAACTTGTTTAGAGCCCTAGCCTTACGGCTCAGTAACGCACTTCCCCTAGTTTCCTTTAAAACGAGAAACGATATTGCCATCAATACCCCATTGAATATCAATTGGACCCAGTGGATCCAACGCCAAGATAGATGCTCTGCGATGACCCCGCTCACAAGTGGTCCAACGCCGGTGAAGGCGAGCCCAAACATTGCGAAGAGTGCCATTGGGAAGCCACGGTCTGGCGCAAGATAGATATCTGATATGATACCACCGATCATAGCACCGAACGTGCTTCCACCGACACCCAAGAAGAAACGAAGGACAACCATCCCAGTGGACGAGCGACATAAAGCCGTGGCAAGATGACAGACTGAAGATATGTAAGTTGTGTGTTACAAGAAACACGGGTTAGACAAACCATTGTACAGCCCGAAAGTAACGAGGTAAACATCCCGTCGCCCATACACCTAATAACTCATCAAATCAGTACCCTTCCGCCAACCCATAAAATCGACACCGGCGCTCCGGGCACACAAACATAGATCTTCACTCCCGGACCCTCTAACTTACCCTCCCAACCCGAGGTAAATAGAACAGAAGAAAACCACAACAACCAACCTCAGAAAAAGGACCAAGCACCAAAGGCGGTAACGCAAATCCAGCTGTAAATGTCGTGATTCCAGCCAACAGTACCAGCCTGCTAACATGCCATTCCTCCATCATTTGATCAAGCCCACTAGTGTAAGCCCCAGCCGAATATGCACCCATAGCAGTCGAAAGAGAAGCTAAAATAGTGATCCCGTTCTTCTGTGCTACCGGCCAAGTAAATGGATCCGTATAGCATGTTACTGAACTGGGGAGTCGCTCTGGGTCCGCACAGAGAATCTCTGGAGCAGTGTCCCATTCTAGATAACTGAATTCTGGTTGGGGCTTTCCCTCATACAATGGGAAGATCGAACCTACTACCATGGTAGATTTTTCCAGGTCGAAGGCTTTGGGAAGACCGTGTGTGTTTGTTTCGGATCCCTCTGGGGGATTTCGCTGTTGCGACATGGCCTCTGAAATTGCAATTCACTCAAGTAGATTCTGAGGCCAAATCCCAAGATTAAGCTTGATACAAGAGGAATGGTGAAGAAGGAATCGGTTGCGTGTTAGGAGTAGTTGGTTTTATAGGGACAAATTTTGTGTTCCACAGCCGGAAGATAGTGGGAATCCTCCCGTCCCGCTACCCCTCGAGTTTTTAGCAACATAACTTAATCACCGCATCCTACTGCTATGTCACCCAATATCGGTAGCCCTAGCTAAAACTCCACGACCGGTCCAAGTGGCCGAATAGAAGGCCGGGGGCCAAAGAGGGGGGAAAGAAATAGCTCAAACCCTTCCAGACGGACACCCTCACATCGGGATATACACATATTGTGGACGGGAAGATAGTTGGTACAAGTTTATATATGGACAGGGTAGCATTAACATGCTTCCAGAACCGTCGGTAGAAGGCGATATGATAGCGGATGTCCGGGTACCCTGTGATCCCTGCTTAGTACTCGGCGGGTTGTGTCCACACTTAGACGGGGGGGACGGTGTTTACGTGATAATACATGAAGCCACCCTGAGAAGGCAGAGGAATCAACCCCCTCACTTGTCGGCTGTGTTCATACCTTACCCAACTCCGAACCCCTCTTAAAGCTGGAACCACCCCACCGGGGATAGTACCGATAGCCCCGTTTCATCCACGCCGGCATCCAGGCCACCGACGTCGGGAAGACCCCGAGTATGGTTTGTGCTCTCCAAAATGTCCCCACTCCTAGATGGCATTAGATCCAGCCCGGAGAAATCTCAAGTTCAAAAAAAAAAATGAAAAAAGAAAAGCCCCCACATCAAATAGAGAGCTAAGGAGAATAATTTAGGGTATTTCCCGAGTAGGAGAAGTCCCTGTTGGCCCTGGGTTACCGATTGGGTTTTCAGAAGCGGCATTTTAGTGCTGGGTACCTAAAAGTGTTATTATACGTTAGTAACATTGGCCTGAAGTGCCCTAAATTCTCAACACCGGGTTCTATGACATCATACCAGACAGCTCAGCTCCAGAGGCTAGTCAGGGTGAGGGTTTTTGCACTCAGGCTTCAGTCTTCACGAAATTGCCATGCCTCCTGCTGGTGTATGATATCAATACTACAATAAGCCAAAATGTTATTTTTCTTTCTTTCTTGACTCATCACGACCTTTCCCAGGCATGGATGCCAGAAGTATACCATCAAGGAAATTATAGGTATTGAGAAGGTGTTATGTCTTACCCAAACTCTAACTGTAACTTATATTCCAGGAAGAGCCTCTTTTCAACCTAACCCAAAAAAAACTATCTATATATTGCAAGCACCGTAGATTGCATAGTTGGCCTTGAATTGTGCGAAGTTCACCGAGGCAGAGTGCCCTAATTGCTCACATTTCAGCACCAGTAGTATCCCAGTGACAGCCTGGTCTAATTCCCCACAATTTCATTTACCAAGGCTCCAATACCAGTGTTAATAGTGGTACTGCACTCATCCAAGTTCCCTTTCACGTCAGAGCCAGGTTGAGGACAGAAAACTTTCTCTATTATTTCAATTGCCAAATTCCGACTACCAGTAACATCCCTCAGTTGAATTGGCAAACCGCACTCTACGAGTACCCTGGACGGAGGGTTTGTGTAGTCTATCCAAGGTGGGTTCCGATACCAATACGGGTGTAGTCGATTGATATATCGGTCACGTGGATCTGATAAGCACCATTTGGTGAATCCACTCGTCGCGGCTTGCAGAGAGAAGGCGCATGACTAATAATACATCTATCGGCCCCGCCAGTACGATAGTATCGCATTGCCGGGTACGGCGGCTTCCTGAGTACGGCGGAACGTCAGCTACACCCGGTAGCTGAGAAAGACGCGGTCTATATCTGGGAGGGGTTCAACAGAATCGAGCTAAGTGAAGTTACAAACAACATTGCGGATTCCTCCGGGAATCCTCTGATCACCCAGCATACCTAACGCTCCGCCGTACCCGGCAATGCGGTATTAGTGTTGCCAGAGACTGTTGCTTGTACATATCATACCAAGAGGACACGAAGCCCCGCCAAACACCGGGCTTCTTAAACTCGGTTCCTTCAGGAAGCCATACACCGACCAATCCTCGGGTACCATATCTTAAAACCACTCCTGCTAAAATCATTCCCAGGAGTGCAACTTTTGGGGTAAAGGGGATCACACCCACGCGGGGGCATAAAAGTGTGGTTGAATTTGCCATTCGGGGTCCTCAATTCCGGGCCCAATTTTATAGATTTTACAAACAGTATCGGCAGGGGGAGGACAAAGGAAACAGGCCGTCAAGCCGGACCACCAGCCACTAACCTATATCAAAACAACATCGGTCTCTATGCGCAATCCCTCTAATGTCACATAACTCCCTTTGCTTACCGACCCAATACCATTACGATATTATATATTAAATTGTAAAGCATGAAATACAAAAGCCACCAGCTTGTCACAGAGCCAGAGAACGTGGAATGGTAGACTGCTTTGCCATGCAATGTTGTTTACAATACCTCAATATCAGCATCTCCGCCCCGCAGACCCTTGACCAGCATTCATCCATCATACACCCAGCCGTGTTCAAATACGTATTCAACGGAAAACTAATACAACGACCACCCCTAGATAGCATGGGCACTTGCAAGTGTTGCACGTCCTGCCATAGCGCCTGTTAGTTGCCGGCAAATCCGATGGAGTGTACAGAACGGTACCGTATGATTTTAACCTTAATATGAGAAGTTTGTCTCACGACGTCGAAGCTGCCCCTTTAAGTATGATAACGTTTTGCTTGTTCGCTTTTTTTTGGTTTTCCCTTCCGTCTCCTTCAAAATAGGAAAGTCAGACGTCTTGAGACATACCCCTCCCATCCAAGTTAATACGGCGCTCGCCTTCGAACTGTCGGCAGACTATGTGCCAAAAAAAACCCCCGTTTTTTCAGTTTGTCCACGACGCACAACTTGATTCCAGCGCAACTGCTGGAGTATAGTAAATGGAAAAATTTCTCAAATACCATGAAAACCTGGGGGTTACAAGTGCCAGGTACTTATAAGATGTTTCCGTGCAAGATAGGGATTTTTCCTGCTCGTTACCGGTACAGTACTCGCAACTAAATCTACCGGCACCCTGCCTTGCACGAAAACCTCTTACCCGATACAAGTGCCTCTACTCGAATATCCTTTGCCCGCTCTGAAACAGTCAAATTCGCCACCAGATCCTCCAAGGCCAGATTTGGCAAACAGTTAGCTGGACTTGGACAGAAAACCAGAGTTCTATGGTAGTCCTTTCTGTGATTAAACGGCCCAGCACCCCGAGCGAATTTAAACATCCTCAGCGAGTCGCGAGGCAGAAATCATTTCAGGACAGGTTTAAAGAGTGCCCGGCCATGATTTCAGACGGATCTGGCTGTTTCGGAGCAGGGAGCGAAGCCCTAATGGCACCAAACACCTGGCATTCCATGTGTGGTCTTGGCAAACAGCCACACATTATCACAATCTTTCTTCTGGGGGCCTTCAACCCTATGGGGGACCACAAAGAAGAAGAAAGAAAATCCTAACAGCTAAGCGGAAGCCGTTAGCAGGAGCACAAACAACGATCATTTCACTTAATAACACATAGTAATTCGTACCAGTTTACGGTTAATAATTAGTTAATTTAGGTTCCTGTTTCCGGCGGGGGTGTCTTGGCGCGGGTGAGGTCAGAGTTTGTACCGAGAGAAGGCGACGGCCAACAACAGACCCGATTTTAGACTATATTTCTCTCAACCATTCAATAGAGGATAAACCGTCGATTCGGCAAGTGGGGAGTTATCCTGGGAACATTAACTTCTGGATGAGTTATGCAGTAGGGGTTCAAGGTTGGATGTGCTCGAGTATGGGGACCCACCATTAGTCATACCAATACTCCTGATTGAGCACCAGAGCAAAAAAATATTTCGACTCCTCAACGATTGGGTTAAAAAAGCAGAATAGATTGTATAAGTGAGCGCCCGGAATTGTCTATAGCATCCCCCAGACAGCATTTTTTTTCTGTTGGCTTTCATAGTATTATTATTCACTTCTCCCTGCCCCAGCAAGGTCCAAGTTTGCCCCAACTGATCCCTTTCATCCATGACATTTCAACATTCCCCCAGCACTCGCTACTTATTTAGGCTTAGATCTATGATCTCTACCGTTTATGGAAGGGGAATTCCCTAAAAAAAAGATTTTCGGATGCCAATGATAATTCTACACTCCAAAAACGGGTGGTGCCACTGCTAAAGAACTGACCAATAGATAAACTTTCAGATGGCATCATTTAGCTTTTTTCCCCTCCACTACCGGCACAGTACTCGTACGACAATGCTCAGATTCGATTGTGCGAGATGGGTTTGGCTCGTGTTGTAATAGGATGGTGGGATGGGTTGCCCCTCTTTTCGCCGGTCATGGCATCCCGCCCCTTATTTACTCCATCCTTCCTTTTCTCCCCCCCTCTCTCGCCAGTCACAGCAAACCACTCGACGATACGCAGCTCCTCTCACCAGAAGTTACCCATACATTAGTACACCGGTACGATGGCCGCTCAAACTCCCACCGGAACGTGAGTATCGTTTGCGTTGATTGCCTAGAAATATATGTTAACTCCAGGCTAGTCTCCGCCTCGGAAGCATTGCTCCGGACTTTGAAGCTGTGACCACCACCGTTCGTCTCCCAATTCCAGACAAAAACCCTCGTTAGAATTTCGCTGACCCCGTTCAGGGCCCCATCAAGTTCCACGAGTTCATCGGAGACAACTGGGTTGTCCTCTTCTCGCACCCCGAGGGTACAAACACGCATTTCCACCTTATGCATTATCCAATTGCTGACCGCTGAAGACTTTACCCCCGTTTGCACCACCGAGTTGGGAGCCTTCGCTAAGCTCGAGCCCGAATTCACCAAGCGTGGTGTCAAGCTCATTGGCCTTTCCGCAAACACCATCGAGTCTCACGGGAAGTGGATCAAGGATATCGATGAGGTCTCTTCATGCAGCCTCAAATTCCCTATTATTGGGGACAAGGAGAGGAAGATTGCACATGCTTACGACATGTTTGTTCCCCAGTGAAATAGGCAACAGAGCCAACAAGGATAAAAAGCTAAATCTGATCTCGGCAGGATTGATTACCAAGACACTACCAATGTTGACTCCAAGGGGATCGCTTTCACTATTCGCTCTGTCTTCATTATCGACCCAAAGAAGACTATCCGTCTTATCATGTCATACCCTGCCTCTACTGGGCGCAACGCAGCTGAGGTTCTCCGTGTCGTCGACTCCCTACAGACTGGTGACAAGCACCGGTGATTGTTCCTTTACCTCTGGCTTCTGGAGAGAAATAAATTAACGGAAACAGTATTACCACTCCTATCAACTGGGTTCCTGGAGACGATGTTATTGTCCACCCCTCCGTCACTAATGAGGAGGCCAAGGTATATCCCAATATACTCCTCGATGCTGGTGGTTGCTAACAACCCCCAGACCCTCTTTCCTGACTTCCGCATCGTTAAGCCATACTTGCGATTCACGCCTCTCCCCAAGGAGAAGACCACTGCTGCTTAACTCTTTTAAAACAGAGTCATGGGAGATCAGGTATAAGCTACTGTAAACTAAACGGATCCTCTCTTTTTCCAGTCAAGTTCACGGTCTCCATTACATTTACTCTCATTTCGAGCGCAATAACATTGTACTTGTAACACATTCATGTGAGCATATGAGACGGTAAGCTTTGGTGATTCGATTTCATGATTGCCTCGTGATACCTTCACCTGAAATGGTAGGCTCAGACCTGCTAGTATCCCGCATGGCATACCAGTAGACGATAAGTAGACCCATCCTGTAGCATGAGGAATCTCATAGGAATTCCGTAAGTTACCAACAGTACGGCCGGTTGCACCTTTGTGGGCACCATCCTCCCGGGGTGTAAACCCTGTGCGCCGCAGATAAAAAGAGAAGATGGATGGACGACGGAACGGTCCTAATTTCAATGTCTCCTACAATCACGCTAACTTAGCAACTCCTGTCAATGTGCTTCAAGGAAATATCTGTGATATCACATCTATAACTGCTGAGTGATGACTTACTCGTATTCGTACTTGTATCCGTAGTACCGGTATTGGATCCGGAAGAGGCCGAACCCGGAAGTCATCTCTAAAAGTGATGAGTAGGGATGTGACTGGTCGCTATCTATCACATACCAGACGCGCAGTTCATCAGCCCAGCCACTCCAAGGCGGTAAGTTACTCGAGCACTCGAGGACCCTACTCGAAATCGAACGATGTTTGTGTCGCATGACCCGAACCTGAGATCCAATACTCGAGTACAGGAAGAAGAAAGCTGAATTTCAGAGTACTCGTATACAATACTGTACGGTATCTCATACATACGGGCGGCAGTCGTGCTCACAGAGGTCGTTCAACCGGGAGTAGCGTGCTACTGTATGCCCGTACCGGGATTAGACCACCAATAGGGTACGCATTAACTAAACCACTATATCACACCGCACAAGTACTCGAGCACTCTACCGGCACAGTAGGCATTCAACCCCGCCCCACGAGCCATGGTGTGTGTGTACCGGTATACAAAGTATTATTATTATTATAATACACAAGTTATCATACCTATAATCTTGGGTTCTAAAATATAAGATACATGTCCTTCTCCCGTTCCTCCCTTCTCCTCAGAAAGGGTAAAATATAAAATAACCCCCCCACAGGTATCAAATCCACAATACCATACTGCACCCAACCCTACAGCCTCACCCCACCCGCCCTCCTGGGCTTGCTGATCTCCATCTCCATCTCCTCCACCTCCGCCTTCCCCTCCGCATTTTCGACCCCATCCCTGATGCCGCCCCTCTCGAATAGGTCGTGCCCGCACTTCTCCGCCAGCCTCAGGACGCGGGAGCTGACGCTCTCGTTGTCGCGCCGGTTCTTGCCCTCGCGCCGGGATATAGCGATCTTCTCGACGAATTCCCACAGCCGATCATTCGCGACCCAGTCCGGCGAGACGCGCATTAGCGGCGGGGTGCGGCCGGATTTGGATTTCCGGATCGTGATTATGCCTTCTTCCTGGAAACGCTGGAAGGCGTTCTTCAGCGTTTCCTTGTTGACAGCTTCGAAGTACGAGATATCCCCTTGGTGGTAGAGGGTTTTTCCCATCTTTGGGAGGTTAGTTATGAGAAATAAAGGGGGAGGAGGGGCGGGGGGGTACTAGTTGCGCCATGTCCTGGGCCTCACGTAGTTCCACCCATACTTCTTCCATCCCCTTCTGCGGGATAAGACCCATTATCGCGACTCCCGCGAGCCAACTACCCTCAATAAAGGGCCATATGAGAAAGCAGTAAAAGTCAAAGTTCTCCCGACCGCATTTGCGTTCCGCGCTCGAGAGCTCGACGTATCCAATTGTGCCATCAGAATTGCTAGTTACTGTGATTACGTTATCTGCTGCCAGGCTTGCAAGGGTCTTGTCGAGATTCGCTATGAGGCCTTCGGTAGGGAAGACAAATTCCCCGCGGAATAGCTGCGATAGGAAGGAAACCTGGTCCAGCAGGGTTCGGTATTCTACCCGCTGGTTGGCTGGTCCACCACCCTGCTTGATCCTCGTGTACATTGCTGCTGCAACGATGGTCTCGCTGATGAAGAGGTGGATAACCATGTTTCTGTAGAAGCTTAATTGAAACCGGTCCACGGCGAAGAAGGTTTCTTCCGCCAGGCCATCCACCCGACCGACCAGTTCCCCAAGAACCTCCAAACCACGTTCGACAACGGTTTCGGTCTCCGCAATGCCGAAATGAGCTACTCTACCACCCTTTGCTCGGATCCTTGTGCGCAGCCATTCAATCCGTCGGACCAGCTCGGATTTACCAACTCCCCGACCGCGTAGGGTCAACAGAATTGTGCCGATCAGGGAAGTGGGCATGACAACCGATACGCGGTTTATGTCACCAAGGACTCTATACCCTAGACTTCGTATGACTTTGAGGCGGACTTCGGGGGCAGCTCTATCTACGGATTTTTGACCAAGGTTGGCATCTCCCGGGCTGATTTGTTGGGGGGTTAGGCTTACGCCTATTGCGCCCCCGGCCCCAATCTTGTCTATCTGGCTCTCGACAAAGCTGCGCAGACTCCAGGGCTCGTGGAAACGAACGTCTACCCTACCCATATTGAGGTTGAGGAACTTGCTACTGTTAAGAAAACCCCAAAGATTTTCCCTAACTTTTGGGATTCCTAATAGCTCACTGACATAGGCCTCTGTCTCAATAACTTTGTCGTATTGCGTTGAGACGGGAATAATCCAAGCGTCCCGAACCCTGCCACTCAGAATTGAGTCCAAGATGAAACTGAGGATGCCGAATTTTGGCGCGAGTAGCTTGCCGGTCCTTGAACGACCGCCTTCGATGAAGCACTCAAAGTTGTACCCGCCAGATAGTAGTGCATCAACGTATGCTTGGACTGTAGCGGTGTATACCTCGTCGCCGCTGAATGAACGCCTTATGAA
Organism: Tuber aestivum; assembly: GCA_900010015.1. Lineage (NCBI taxonomy): Eukaryota > Fungi > Ascomycota > Pezizomycetes > Pezizales > Tuberaceae > Tuber > Tuber aestivum. The sequence goes on from LN891142.1 coordinate 179,179, forward strand.
CATTGCCCCCGCATGTTGGAGAAATGGACCAACAAGGGGAAAATTGAGGTTGTCCCCCGCTACTACTACCGGAAGAGTCAGACCGAGCCGGTAGCAGATCACCTGTAGCGAGACGTAGTCTATGTGGGAACGATGGCATGGGAGGAAGATCAGCGACTGCTTGCGCGCCGCCGCCAATTTGGCGGTTTCTCGGAGGTTCTGGATCTCTAGTGTCGAGACGTGGATTCCACGGTGGTAGGACCTTGCTAGGAGTTGCACGCAGATAAAGTATGCTCCCTAAAATATACCATGTCAGTTGAGTTTTGTAGCAATGCCAGCTGAGCCCGGGCACCGCACCCTGATAAATCTTTTGCTCTCAAACTTGCAAATCATCCCCTCGACTATTTCTTCTGCGACCTCGTTTAATTGCTTCTCTACCTCCTGTAACCTCTTCCGCCGCCCCTTCTCCCCGCTGAACAATCCCATTCCATCCTCTACCACAACCCTCCGACTCGCTAGCTCCTGCAACTTGACCTTCAACGTCCCGCTATCTAGTACTCGCGCTTTCATCTCATCGCTGAAGCCCTTGTAGAATATCTTCTGGCCAATCGGTTCGTCATATGCACGCCACCCGGTGCCGCTGTAGTGAAGGGAGATCTCACGAAGGAATGAGAAAGGGTCATCTCGGAAGTGCGCAAAGTTTGCTGTGATCAGGTTCCGGGATTCCTCAGAGGAGTTTGGACCCGGGAGCTGTTGTTCTGGGACCAGCGGCGGATGTATTTGTAAGTTGGGTGGGAGGATATCAATGTCTGGGGCCGAGGCGGAGGGCCCCTTTGAGGTCATTTGCCGTGGTGTGGTGGTTGGATGGTTGGAGAGGAGAGAAGGTTGTTTTTGTATCGGCGTGCGTGTGGGGGAAGCTTAATGATCAGCCGGGTCAATGGGCAATCCTTTTTGTCTCAGACCAAGAGAGAGGAGGGGGAAAAGGGGCGTGATGTGAAATGTGCGTAGAGATAAAGATTCTGATGACTCCGATCAGGTCAGGTCCCGACCCTTGGTTGAGAAAGACAGGGAATTCGCTGCGAGACGGGGCTGGTAGACTACAAGCACTTAGGGTTCCGAGTGAACCCAGCGGGCAGGCGGGCATGTGAGTGGCCGAGCCTTAGTGAAAGGTAAGGTCTAAGGAAAGCTACGGGTCGCAGCAGACTTGCGTATCATACCCAAGGTAGCCCATCCACTCACACCTCCAATTCCACCACTATCACCACCATTGCCACCGCTCCTCCTCTTCCTTCTGCCCTCCAAACCCATCACAGTGCGATGGAGAACCCCCAAAGATCGCTAGAGTCTACACGTGCTCGCTTCGATCAATTAGTCTCTGCGCTCACTGCATTCAGCAATGCCCTTCGCACTGAGCAGCTCCCTCCTTGGTAGGACCTCCTCCCCCACCTCATCGCTCATTATTTCATCAAAGGGTTAATTTTCGGCTATTGACTTTACCATACACGCAGGCAAACTCTTCAATCCCACTTTAACGTCCTATCCTCAACACTAGATTCCCTCTCCCACGCGCTTGTCCAGCAGTTCCCCCCACCTCAAGTAAACGCTTCTGCGCTGGTCTCTTACCCACTGCCGAGTTTCCCTGCAAACAGTCAGGAACTCTTACTATCCACGCTTCTCAACAAAAAGCTCAACTCAACGGTCCAGGATTGGACCCTCAAAGCCCTCAACGCCCCGACCGTTAATAATGACGACCTATGGGATAGGGCAAGGGAAATTGTTCAGGAACAGCAGGAAGAGAGGAATTGGTATGATGATATCTACAGCCTGGAAGAGCGGGAAGCCGGCACCGAGGGAATCGAGACGGGAATCAGTGAAGAAAAGCAGGAAAAGGAGGAGGCTATACCGGGCTTGAAGTTGGAGGCTATTCTGAGGTTTATGGAGACGGGTGTTGCGCCAGCGGATCAGCCGGCATTGCCCATGGCTGCCATGCCTGGCACCGGCCCGATGAAGAGATGATAGGATTGACAGGCTCTACTGCATCTGTGGAGGCTCTATCCTGGGATTTCTTGTATTCTACAAAGTACAGTAATGCGGGTGTTTATCCTTTAAAGAACGGAGTTCACCTGTTACGATAACACCCACGGCAGTTAGTGATACACGTCCCTACATTCTACCGTGTCCATGCTGTGAGGAGGACGGTGTCCATCGGAGAGAGCATTTGTGTCTTCCGGGGGGAAATAAGTGGGCTTCGCCTTAGTGGCCTAGAGATCCACAAGAGGATCCGAAGGGATAAATCTTTGCTCATGACAGAATCTCCAACCAACTCACCGGCGCCAACCCCCAGCATCCAACAAGGACTGACGGCGAATCCAACATTTTCGTTATCACCAACTCATTAGATACCCTGATATTGGCTGGCGCGCACGGTCCACGCCAAGCTTTATTAACTCCCAGTGCTTTGAGGCTTAGTAACCCAAACGAGCATAGGGAGAATTTTCCAATCCTTCTGAACACATTTCATCACGATATCACCCCCTCCCGCCCTAACATCGTTGTCAACTTTAACCCGCCTCCTTCCCATTCTTCGCTCTCCCCGTCCCCCTTCTCACCCAAAACTAGCGCAACCGCAATCATGGACTCTATTCTCCAATCCCTTGAAGGGCCCGTCTTCTCCGCAATTCGTCCCTACATAACCCCCTACACCTCCACCCTCCCATCATCCCTTCAAGAACCGCTCTCAAACCTCCTCACGCCGGTTTGCTACAACAACCTAATTCGTGACTTCGATCCAGCATCAAATCCACAATGCGTGCAATACGCCATCTCCAAAGCAGTCGGCCTGGGCATCGTCACGCTTTCAACGATCATTAAAGTCCCTCAATTAATAAAACTCCTCTCATCACGGTCGTCCAAGGGCCTCTCCTTCCTCTCATATCTCCTCGAGACGACGGCGTTCCTCTGCACGCTAGCATACAACTTCCGTTCCGGAAATCCGTTCTCAACGTATGGAGAGATCGCCATGATAGCCGTACAGAACGTGCTCATCTCGACACTCATTCTGCAGTTCTCTGGGAAGGGCGGGTGGGGTGCTATTTGGGTGGCAGTGCTAGCGGTGGCGGGGTATGCCTTGTTCAATGAGGGGATCGTGAGTCCGGACGTCATGGTGTATCTTCAAGCTGCCACGATCCCGTTGGGGCTGGCCAGTAAGGTGCCACAAATTGTCGAGGTTGCGAGGCAGAAGAGTACCGGGCAGTTGTCTGCTTTCGCCGTATGTTCTTCCCTACATGTGACTTGTTGAGCGGATTTCAAACTGATAAACGGAAATCACAGGTCTTCAACTACCTCTTTGGATCTCTCGCTAGAGTATTCACCACACTCTCGGAGGTCAACGACCCTCTCATCCTCTGGGGATTCCTTGGCGGCGCCGCTCTCAACGCAGTCCTCGCTGCACAGATGATGTACTACTGGAACTCCGGTAAGAAGGGTGGAAAGAGCCCGAATACTCCCAGCAAGAAGTTCTATGCTGGTGGGAAGAGCCCGAAGCCCAAGGGTGGCCCCAAGAAGCGGTCATAGATCTTGTTCACGTTTATATCATACTCTTTTCTTTTTAGGGAACTCTTAGGGAATCTACAAGTAGCAGGAGGGTAAAGGGGAGGTTCCCCTGTTTTTTTGGTTATTTCACTGTTCCTTTTTCCCTTTTTTTTTTTAATTCCTTTACCTTGACGCTTCGCAATTCGCCGCGACAAACGTACCGTAGTGGGCTTAGAGCTTTGGTACCTCTGGTTTTAAATTGTTGATGAGTTGGGCCTTCCTGATACAGTGTGAAAGAGTCTGTGGTCAAGCCTTCATAAGCCTGGTTGTCTCAACTGTGCGCGTTAAGCTAGGGAGATGATATGTTTCAAGGGCTGCGAGACGGGCTGCGAACACGTACGCATTATCCTAGCACAGCACTGTACGGTACTCGTACAAGTAATAACCCGGTGGGGGATTGTCACCATGTCATCCTAGAATATGCACTCGTGATGGTCTTCCAATACTCGAACACAGGTACCGGTATCCCAGGTTGCGAACCCTCTTATGACAGGATACGCATAACCAAAACTCAAGCTATTGTGTAGCGAACACTAATCCTACAATGCCGTGCATCATAAACGCCGACTGCTACCGTAGGATAATACCATCTAGTGATCCCACCAGTAAGCAAGCATGCAAGCGAATTCATAAACAATCACTCACCACTTTCCAGCTCCAGAGCCAGAGTAGCCAATTCATACCCAAATAGCCCATCCATCCCCTGCCCTCCCCTGCCCAAGGCCTCAAATCACGCGCAGCACTTTTCACCAAACTATTACTACCAGCACTCCACATACTGTATCCCCTTCTCTAGAGTAGGTGAAACGCGAGCAATTTGAGCCACTGCAACTCGCCACATCACCCCCATAGCACCCACTGCACGATGGGACAGCTGTAATCAACTCCTCCGCGAAGCCCTCCCCCGTACCCCATCCGTTCCTTGGAGTCTGCACAGACCACAAGATACCAGGAACCATGCCGTGAGCAATACCGGTAGTTGAGGTAGGGGGGCATAACCTATACCATTCGGGAGCGTCAGAAAGCACAGGATGCCGTACTGACGGCACGGTAGCGGTGGTAAGGGTTACGGTACTGAGTACCAATAGGTCAATTTCGGGGATGCGGCTAGGTGGGATGGGTTACGGTAAGCGCGATGACCTACGATAATACAGTACTGTACTGCACAAGTACTCGCAGCGACGACGACTGGATTACCGGTACGGTAGACCATGATACAAAGTACTGTACTCGGGTACATACACGCATTTGACCCCTGAGAATTCGGTCCTATCTCTTCTTCCTCCCCTGCTAACGGTATGATAGCGCATTGAACAAGGGGAAAACAAAACAAAACAAAACAAAAACTTCTACAGTTAACCCCACAAGCAAGCATTCTCTCCCCAAGAAATCGAGAAATACAAGAGCCAAAGGAAGGTATGTAATAGGGAATAAAATACAATATAGGGGAAAAAAGGACAGAAGAAATAAAGGAGTTGTACAAAAAGGCCCTTCTAGAAGGAAGAAGAAGAAAAAGTTTTGGGGGAGTAAGGAAGGGTAGACAAAGCGAAGGCGTGACAGCCAATGATCACTATACCAAGATGAATAAAAGTAAGAATTGAAACTATGCATGAATGACCCAGGGTTCCCCTTCTCCTCCGCTCCAAAATACAAACTCCGAATGCAAGAAGGAAAGAAAGAAACTAGACGGGACGATGTTTTCCCACAAAACCCAGACAAACTCCATGATCCGGGAGATTCCAAGAAGGAGATATAGACATATATATAAAGAGAGATGGAGAGGGAGACAGGTCGGTGGATTGGTCGACTGGAGAAAGAGAGGAACAGGTGGTTTGTGGATTGGTTCATTACAAAAGCAACGCAGCACTCACCAATCCAGATAACAACGCAATAATAGCTGTTCCCCAGCTCCTCGCTCCATTTGCGGCTGCGCTCTTGGCCGAGACGAGCGCCGTGGGGTTGTAATCGTTCGGTACAGCGCTGTTACGCGTTCCGTCCCAGCAGTAGTCCTTGAAGCACTTTTGGCACTGCGCCGTCTGCGTCTCCCCCTTGCGCTCCTGCTCGCGGCGAACGATGGCGCAGCCGACGCAGGCGGGCCAGTTCTGGTCGAAGGAGGAGTTGCCGCGGGTCACGATGTTGTACCCATTTTCAATCATTAGGTCGCGTTCAGACGCTGAGTATGTCATCTCGTTGGTGCTGACATTGGAGTTGAAGGTGTAGGGCGAATTGGGGATGTAGACTACCAACGGAGGGAACTTGTTCGTGTCCGAGGTTATGTTTCTAGCGTCGCAGCCGAAGAATGTTGGGCGGTTGTTGAGGCCAAGGTTGATGAAGGTATTGACGTCCGGGACGGAAGGGAAAAGGGTTCCGTTGTTTTGGGATCCCTTGATCGCACGCTCGTATGTGGCAATGATGGCTGTGCCATTGGGCCAGTTGGATAGCTCCCCGTTCTTTCTGACGGTGTCGGCAGAGTTGTCCATTGCGAAAATAACATCGACCTTGCGGGTCGGTTGGATGAGTGGGTGGAGGGGGATATTCTGGCCATCCAGGCCACCGTCAACAAGCGTCAGATCTGTGGTGTTCGCGGATGGGTTGATTCCGGGGTTGACACCGAAGAAAGGATTCGGTGAATAGTCTGCGATATCGTTATCGGCAGCGGAGATTGCGGTCAGAGTAGTTTCAACGAGCTTCTTCAGAACACCAGTCAAGCCAACGGAGTCAAGCTGAGTGATCAAGATGTTGAACAAGGACGAAGATGTTCCCATCACAAATCCAACGTTGTCGAAGCCCCGAGCGCATACACCAGTCTCATTCGGAACACCGTTGGTGACGTTTGATCCTATATACTCGATGGGGGCAAAGGCATATAGAGTAGGATCAAAGGATCCAAACTCCAATGGGTTGTACTCGTAGACTGTGGCATTGCTGGAGATAATCTCCTCCCCAGGATTCCTACCATCGGCAACAATGATGGGAAAAGGCATCTCAGCGTTCTTGTACTGATCCGACTTCGCTATCGAGGAGTAAGTTACTCCCGGTCCTCCATCGGTGTAGTTGACAAACTGGCGAGAAATCGCACGCGACCAATAGTCTGTCAAGCTGACATCAAACCCAGCTTTCTCCTTATCCTGCACCTCCCGGTTAAGGTCGTTGTAGTAGAGAGTAGTGTCCACAATATGCAGTGCCCCTTCCGGAGCCAGAATGCTGTTCTCAAAATCCCACACGTTCCCTGCCTTTTGTAACCTGTCGATAGTGGTGAAGTTGTTAATCACCACACTTCCTAACAACCAACTCCCGCCCGACAACCCCGCAACATACTTCGCACTCTGCAACAGCCCACCAATGTTTCCCACGGCAGTAGAGCCCGGAGTTCGGCTGTCCATCGCTTTGAATTGTCCACCACCGGACAACATCGCCCTGTAACCTCCCCCGGAAAACGCGATGCCGATGGTGGGCGAATAGCTACTCATGAACGCCTTCACATCAAAATCCACCATCGAGGCACGATTGAGAAAGTCGGTTAAAGCTTTATCCGTTATAGGCTGTCGCTTCTTGAGGAAGTCCTTCTCTCCAGACGAGATGTCATTCGCGTTGCGGACCAATGGGCCGGACGGGCAGCTCGCTCTCCCAGGAGCATACCCGCCGCTGGGGGAATCTGAGAAGGCGCGTGTAACTAGATTATCGACTTCTGCGGCGAGGGGAGTTGGGCCAGGAGCAGCTTGTACGGCTGCATTTACAATCGTTAGCTCAAATCCTATTAGATCCCAAGTAGAGTTAGTTGCCGTACCTGACAGGACCGAAGCCGCTGTGAAGAAAACTTGGGAACTTGTCGGCAACCGCATGGCGAAGGTTATTTCGGAAACAATGGTCTTGGATAAGATCAAGCCAGGAGATGGTGTACCCCGCCAACTCGTGATAATTCGGGAGAAGAACACGAAGGGGGGGATACCGGTATTAATTCTCTCCTTTATCCCAAGCGTGCCCCGTTGAAATATCTTACGAGCAGAGGAAAATCGCGAAGGCTGGCTAGTTAGCTGGCTGGCGGAACCAGCGAACTATGTCTCAGGTGCTAAAGCTACACGATTAAGCTGGCTGCACAACACAACGTGCAGAAAAGGAATAAGAAAAGAAAAAAAGGAAAAGAAAAAAAAAGGAAAGAAGGTGTATCATACTTGTACCGTACCATACTCGTACCGTAGAACGAAAGTGCGGGAAGGGCAGACACAAGATAATAAATGTGTGCCGGTAAAAATAAAAAACCCGACCTTGCAGGTAATTTACTGTACAGTACGCCCAAGATGCGGAAGTGAGGTCTGCAGTTTCAAAAATAGGTGAGGAAGGTTTATCGAAGAAGGGGATAGGGGCACGGTACAGGGCACGTGCGAGTGCTGATAGAGTAAGAAGCTCAGAATAGAGCGGAGATAATTACCGTACTACAGCACAGTACAGTAGTCTTCAATACGTATTATCCTCATTTATCCTTCTCGTCCTTCTCGCCCTTGCATCATACCTGTAAGGAATGAGGCTTTGGGCCTTGGCTGCGGCGGCCGACCAGGTCGAAGGGATGCAGCAGACCTAAGGAGAGGGGAGGAAGGAGAAGAGGGGAAGGACGGGGAGGATGAGGATGAGATTGGGGGGGGCAAGGGTTTAGAACCAATTGTACTCGAGTATGATACTAGGACATTGTATATATCAAACAGCACTGCCAGCTGTTGCCGGTTCATTTTACAGTACCGGTACCGATACCCGTCTTGTACCAGCACCGTAGGTTCTACCCTCGTTGTGAATCTGACCTGTTTCCATCCCATTGAGTGTTCTGCAGGCACGAGTGCCGGTGGCTTCCGCTGTAACTTTGCCGATAAACTGCTTCCCGCCAGATTACTTTGTAGGTTCTACCGTGGATCATACCGGCAACAGAAGGAGATCCAAGTTACGACGGAGTGTTCAAGTACTCATACAGTACACCACTGTATAAAGCGCATTTGAGGAACTACGGTACCTGAACCATCACACATGAGCTCGCCTTGAGATTTTGTGTCATTGCTTTCTTTAAACATTGTCTGGAATGTTAATCCTAGTCCAACTACTCGAGTATGAGAAGCACGTTGCGGTACGAGTAAATCCGGTACCAGCATCGTCGCTTCCTTAACCGGGAAGTATCATCCTCGGGTACTGTACCCCACCGGTAGCCTAATTGTTGGCCGGGGCACGCCGTCCATGTTTCAGTGGCACTTCACAAGACCTTGAGTCGCTGATCGTATCTGCTACCGTATCCCGTTCGGATTCACCCTTCCTCGTCTCTCCCTTAATACCAGTGCAGCAAGGTAGCGTTCTTTGCTCTACCGTATATCTCGAGGTGGGGATGACAATCCGTGGATCGATGGTGGCGAAATAATCCATTCTCCTCTTCTATGACGTTACCAAGTGAACTGTAGTACCGTAAATTACCATCAATTGGACCAAACTGTTTTCTACAAGATTCAAAATGCGGTATCATACCGGTAATCAGGTTGATCCTTCACCCTCACCCCTCAAATTTTCGATAAGCCCCATACCCCCATCCTTGGCTGAATGTTAAATTAGGTTTTTTCTCCCGTAAGATCAAGGTTATTCCATGACACCACCCGGGGTCACTGCCGTATCCCACGGTGTTCCAAGTATCCGCTCAATTCAAGGGTAACGTGCAGCTGTCAATGGCATCAGACATCATCCGGTAACGTATTGGACCAGGAAGAGGGCCAGACGCGCAAGTGAAGCCTTCCTGTACGTGACATTTGCCCAAATCCTCACTGCAGGATTCTCGCCAAAAGCAAAACCCCGAAATACAGCCCAAGAGGGGGAATATCCCAGATATTCTGCTGTCAGGAATACCGGTATCTCTCACTCTTCTGAATTTCCTCTTCCCGCTGTTGGGCGCCAATTGAGGCTCCTGGATTTGGGGACTATGGTGTGTTTTTGCCGATTCACATCCCCGTCTGGTCCGCTTCCCAGTCAGATACACCACGTTACCTAAGCCGTTTATGCAAGAACTCAGCCCCAACGTTCCTGCAGCACTGGAGCTCCTGAATTCGCGCATCACCGGTGTCACGGTCGATAGCCTTGTCTACCTTCCTCAAGGTCATGCTGAATCCGGTAACTTACCGATAAAAAAGATGTTTGAGAAAGGATCTACCGTAACATAATGTCCAGTTAGAGATGACTATCTTAGCATCAATCCAGTCAGATAGACGAAACCGCGGGCTACTCGGGCGTTCCCCACCTCACTCAGCCAAGTGCTACAGTAGTTAATTGATTTCAAGCTTACCATAGGAAACTTTCCTGTTCAGGCTTGGCCATCCGGGTGGCTTCTGGTTTCGTCCAGGATAGTATAGACTCTTCTGTTCTGGGGAGCGGGAAGGTTAACAACCCAACAGCTGGACAACTTCACTGCACCTGACTCCTTGACATCACCACCTTACTCAGCTCGATTTTCCAATTCCTCTCTCTACCTTGAATACCGTAGTGCACTACGACATTGTTGTTGGCTGTGTACCCGTACTAACAGAGTTGATATCATGAAGAAAACTCGAAATAGAACCCTTACTGTAGGTCCCTCACCCAATCTTGGAAGGCGGGCGGGGCTCAGCTCTCTGGGATATCGGATGTCTATCCTTAGTCGTGCCCCTGCCAGCCGAGATTTTCGACTCGCCCAAATCCTATAGTTGGGATGTTTTTACCGGTACAACACCGGATCATGGTTGATTCGGGTTTTTGGTATGTAAATTATGTTGGAGTGCCTATCGGGCATGTGAGTTGGTTGTTATGCGGATAGATGGTTCACGCTTCTACGGCTTAGCTGTTGGGTTTCTTGTTGATGATGTTTCCTGTTGCCATAGGGCATTGGTGATGTGGTTTGGTTTCTTTCACGCCTGATGCCTCTAGGCATCTGGTTCTTTGTTAGAGGTTCATGAGAGCTTTAGATTGTTGTGGAGCACGGAGGATCATGGTTTGTCAGGATGAGTAGTTCTTTTGTGTTTGTGGTGTTTCCTTGGAGTTCTAGAGTTCTGGTTGCTTAGGAGATATATATCTCCCATTCTGTCCTTAGCTAGAGGCGAGGTTTCGACCATCAGTCCATCGTTAGATTTCACCATCATCCATTCTTTCATCATCCTTCCTCACTTTCTTGCATTTCATCGCACTTGTGTTGCTTCATTCATCCGTGCTCTCCATTCACCTTCATCAAATTACCGTACGCCCATGCGATGACGGACGGTCTGCTAAAATGCTTCAAAAAACCCGAGTACGAAAAACGTGCAATGCAGCCTCGACACAACCAATTGGTTCACGATATAATGGGTAAACTACGGCAGTAAAATCGCTGGGCGCCGCACCATACACTCCGGTAAAAAATTCAAAAGTGTCGGTATTGAACCCCACTTCTCTGTACTCACAGGCTTGCTTCCCTCCACAGGGAAATGTACAAATTAACTCCCTCTCTTATCCAACACTTGGCCGATGTTACTCGCAGTCCACGGAATTGGACAGAGGGAATTACCGGTAGACTATTACTCGTAGGTCGATTACCGCAGAAGTACGGCACAGTACGGCAACAGCACAATCCGGCAACCGGGCCAAGATCTCGGAATCAAAATCTCAGGATGCAAGTGCGGCCCCGGAATGGGGTAGTCTACTTGGTTTTCTTCTCGACCCCCTTTGGTTTTTGCGGGTTCGCCCGGTTTAGGTTCTCATGATATGTCACTCGGTGGGATAATGAGATTGCAAACTTGGGCCGTTTGTGCTCGTGCATAGTGGAGGAGGGGTTCTACCCAGAGTTTTTCCTAACGTTTGTTTCCCTCCGAGGGATTATGAGTTTCTGTTACGTTATCCCTACCGCGCCCGTTGGTCCATCGGACTGGGTTCGCTAGGAGTCCGAGAACTTGTGCCCTTGTACTAACAAGTGGACGGTGAAAGCCCACCACGCACTGACGTTTTTGAAATGCAGTAAGGTTATGACAAGGCTAGTATTGTGGACTCCACGGCTGAAATGGGCCGTCGGCTCCTGTGAAATATCCACTTCAATAGTTCTTGTCCGCGGAGCCCAAGGGTGGTGTCCGCAAAAGGCATTTGATATGTCTGCCTGTGGGCTGTTTGAAGTGCATGAGAGCTAATGGTAACGTTAATACGAGCCTGAAAGGCAGCTCTCGAATAGAGGCTTTCAGCCCCGGGGTTGGGAAAGTGTTTTTCGGGTGCCAAGTTTGGACTTGATCTATCAGCTTTGTTTGCGAAAACGCGTTACACGCCAAAGTCTTTCGACCAGAAAAACTTGGATAAACAATTTTCAACACTGGAGCGGGATGCCGCTGTTTTCTCTCAGGATTTTGCTGGCGATGGTTTTGTCAAGAGTCCACCGGGTATCGTTGTGCCAAGATAGCAAACTAGATGGCGACGGCACAGAACCTGAAGCAATGTTCACTTATCCGCATAATCTGTACTCGAGCACAGTACCGGCAGTGTGTCCACCGTTAGACCCACCGTTGCTGAAAAAATTCCTTTCACTAAAAGCGAAGAGACCCGAGGCACGTCCTTAGCACGCTAATATATTATTTGCCCGGCAGCCAACGAGGCCGCAGTCGAGGGGATAAAACTACTACCCACCGGACACTTTCTTTTGGTAACGAGCTCCGAGGCTATGATTGAGCCTGAACAACAATTTCTGAGGAGTTTTCGACGAACGAAAGTGGATTAAACCGCGGGGGCCGAGATCCATTGTGATACGGGTACGGTATTCCCTAAGCATATTTTTTGCCAAGATCCGATGTCTCGGATGACGAACCACGTACAGTAACGTTAGCTGAGGATTACCTATTTTAGTAGCAGAGTGCTAGTCTCATTCCCAAACTCTCACTGCCGACGACTGATGTCTCCTGTCTTTTACGATCATCGCCCGACAACTCATCGATAATGCCTGCTAGTGTGCTCGGGCGCTAAACGGGTGGTGCCAGAATATGCTAAGGATAGAAGCAAGGCTCAGCCTGGATAAGGTGAGGGTTGTTGAGGGCCATCAGCAAAGTCGAGCTAGAGGCGACCAAAAATCGCATGGCGAGAATGTAAATAGGCAAGGAGGAGGAGCTACCATTCAACCTGTAGCTCGGGCGATTCAGTATGGAAAAAGCTACTTTGATAAACCCGTTTTCGGGGTCGCATACCGATGGCACGCGCAGAAAAATCCGGCCACTTTGATATGCAGTATATATTGTCACAGAAGGCTCAATAAATTTACAGGATCGTATCGTATGATATATGGGCAAGCCGCCCGCGCATGCTGGAGCGTGACCTACCACTGAGAGAAGAGAAGGGCCTTTTACGCGGTATGATAGCCCCTTGATAATTGCATGTGATGGAGGTGGTGGACGTGCACAGTTTGTCGATGGGATCGGAGGTGGAGAGAAGTGTGTTGTTTCTCTGTGAAAGATGGCTGGCTATCTAATACATAGGTGGAAGACACCACATGAGGGTAAACGCCTTACACTCATCCGCGCACCCACAGCGCAATACACATGTATACCTCTACTCATACATTTCCCGTACATGTCTCCACGCCCACCTGTGTTCCTCTGCTCTGCCATATCCGTACTCTCAACACCACAACATGCTACTACGAGGATTCTGATACCATCGCCATGGACCATATTAGAGGCGTAATGCCCCGGGAAGATGTTTATGCAAGTCGAGAGAGAGTTTCCTGTGTGTAACCCCTTGTATACCGTACAAAACTGACAGATCAACTCGAAATCTGACATTTGAAAAACTCTTTTCAACCCCGGGGCTGAGTGTCTCTATTGTGCTCGTTGGCCTCTAGCCCCTTTTCGGTTTTCCCATACTCAACTGCCATGGAGAAAGTCCAGCTTGAGGGATAAGAGGGCGGACGCAATTCATACCAGGAACTGGATCTCTTAGGCCATCTGGTTTTGGCGGGCCTCAGCGAATCTGGAGGCGAAAGACAAAGAGGTGTATTGGCCCAAGCCTACAAAAGCGTGGAATTTTAATGTATTTCAACTAGCTCGGAACAGAGTGATTCCGAATGTTTTCATTGGTCACTTAAAATACCAAGGCAGCGATTCCCGTGCGAGAACGCCTTAATGGGATTGGAGAACAATTACCAGTGCTGTGATAGTAATTTACAGAAATCATACTAGCACAGCATTTTTAAGTTTTGTCCATCGCATTTGCCTACGACTCACGTTACTCTAAGGGTAAAGTTAGTTAGATCCCTTCGCATCTGTTGCCGGGTGGCCCCTGATGCGCGGAGAATCCTTTCCATGCACTTTTAAGGAGCGAAGCTACCTCATTAGACGTAAAAGCCTATCCTTTTCCCATAAATGCATAGCATCACGCATGGGATTCCAGGGTGCCAGGCATCACACTTTGCGAGTGAGATACTGTGATTTGATCTCAGTTTTCACGTGATATGAGGGTAGTGCTTTGTGCTACAAGCTTGGCACTGGTTTTCACTCCAACTCCAGCACAAGCGAACCACCAGCTACCGTTCCCAACACCCCATCTCTTATCTTGCGATACGGCGAACCAGCATGCCCTTCCTTGACCTACCGAACGAAATTATCCTCCATACAGCCGAAACCCTCTGCCTACAGGACCAATATTCTCTCCTGAGAGCGAATCGTCGTCTCGCGACCCTTTTACCCGACGCTCTCATCGATAAGGTATTCTTGTCCCGCAATGACATCTTCGGTGCCAGGGCGTTATACTCGGCAGCAAGGCGCGAGGACAGAGTCATGGTCAAAAAGCTTCTAGATAAGGGGATTCTCGATTTCGTCGAGCGGTCCGGTCTGCTTAACGCAGCGATCAAGACTGAGAACGAAACGGTCATTCGTGTGTTATTAGAGTGCGGCGTCGATCCGGAGACCAGGGGTGCTTCTATGAGAACGCCGTTAGTCGAGGCGGCTAAATCGGGGCAAGCAAATATGGTCCAATTATTCGTCGGTCGCGATAACGTCGATATCAACTCGCAGGACGTCCAGGGCGGGACGGCTCTTTGGTATGCAGCAAGCTGCGGGCACCATGAGATCGTGGAAGTTCTGTTGGGCGATACCAGAACCGATGCCAATGCTCGGGACGTGGAGAGTTGGACACCGCTTCAGGTTGCAGCGAGTCAGGGATACGCGATGGTGGTGAAGACTTTGTTGGACGACGAGAGGGTGGAGATTAACGCAAGGGACAAGTATGGGTGGAGCGCGTTACATTCGGCGGCTGCTGGCGGGCATCAAGCGGCGATGGAGATTCTCCTAGAGGATGGTAGGCTGGATGACGAATTGAGGGAAACCTACGGTGGCCCGTATTATACACGATGGACACCCGGTGATATCAAATGGCGATGTTGCATCTCCTAGGATAGCGGAGTTGGCTCTGATTTGGGAGAGCTACTGCGGTGAGACGCTATAAACGTTTTGGAGGCCGGCTGGCTAGAAGACGCGGGAGTTGCGCATTGCTCCCGTGAGAGGGCATGATATCGATCCGGGGGTTTCGGCGGTGGCACCGGAGATTCGGTTAAACGACTGTTACGACTTTCATGACTCTCACGACTTGTGTTACTCTTCTACGATTGATAGGCTCCATCGGATCTTGTGCTTGCTAAAGCCAAAAATTCGTACCAACCCCGACCTTGCGAGATATATAGTGGACAATGGGTAGGGGGAGGAGCCAGTGTAGTAATCTGGGCGTGGAACACGATAGGCCTTGCGGTGTTTCCGGAAATATGTTTGTCGCGTAGCTTGTACATTAATTATTGCGCGGGTTTATAGAAACGGATCAAACACGTTGGGAAGCAACTGATATCTCGACTGCGGGAGGGTAGGATTCAGTCAACGAATGAGTTGTGATCACGGTGCCGGATGGTCACGCGCTTACATGGGACCATCATCATACAGGAGTGTACTCGAGTACGGTAGAGTATCATATCATACTGCCGTAGTATCCCGGTACCGGTAGTTGGTACCACAATCCCGATGAAGACTGTCCAGCCGCCCCCTTTAGGTTACAGTAGACGAAAACACAAGCCGCTCGGGAACCCCCTTACTCGGATGGATAAGCTTGAACGGGGAACTTTCCTCTGGTACTTGGGAAACGTGGTAACATCTTGCAACCGGGGGGGGGGAGGGGGTGATTTCCTTAAAGATAATCAATTAATCAGCACTTGTCCGAGTTGCTTGCGATTTCGTCTAGTCTATTGATAAGCTAACCTTTCTACCCACCCATGCCCTTTACTCGAGTACCATACAATCTTCCTGGATTTGCGGCACCCTTTGATGCCTGTTAACTCAATGGCTTGCTGGATGTGCTCGTATAAATCAGGGATAAACCTCAACTCAAGTCTCGGTAAGGACGAAATTCCACGATCTTCTACCCTCCCAATTGAAACGCGCTGGATTGAGAATTGTTGGGAGTTTCTCATCCAAAGCATGTGATCTGTCACAAGGGCATGAAGTGCGTTTTTTGTGGTGCTATTCGGAATCTCCTGCATTGTGTTATGGGTTCCCGGTGTGTTGGTTCTTTACCTCGCGGGTAAAGATTACGACCTCGCGCGGCGCACGATAGCGGCCAAGGCGTCTGAGGATTCGGGAGTGTTCCCTGTTAACATGACATCTCTTAGTCTGTCCTTGCGTCCAAGAGATCGGTACCGGTAGGATGAAATCCTAGCTTGAAACTAGTACTGGTAGCCTAATTTATCACCAGTTAAGGAAGGATACCCTCTGGATCTTGTTGCCTTCCCTTCCCGGTAAGCAGGGCCTTCTGGGAGCGGCACATGACGGACTACACTAAGCGATAGCTTTGGGTACTTTATTAACTTATGGCATATAAATACTGACTGCCACTCCCTCTCACAGCATCCACGCCTCGCCTCATACATACAGTACTTCCTATACCGGTAAGCTCATGTCGGGATTCTAGAAGGGACAGCCTAGAGATAGCATAGCCTTGCACGGCCTTCCCAACGAAGTTATCTTTTAGGTTTCGGGTGGGCTCTTGCTACCCGACTTGAATTCTCTCCTAAGAACTAGCCGCCGTCATGCACGCCTCCTCTCCAATTCTCTCGTCCAAAACGTGTTCAAATACCGCTCCGAGGCAAACGGAAAGAAGGTGCTCTACTTCCCTGCCGGTCGGGGGGACGGGCTCTTGGTCGGAGGGCTACCCGATCGGGGCGTCCTCGACTTTGTAGGGGGGGGGGGGGTAGACTCCTCGACGACGCCGTGGTGACGCGGAGCGAGACCGCCGTCCGCGCGCTTCTGGATTGCGGCATCAGCCCGGGTACTCGAGACTCGTTAGGTATGACACCGCTCTCATGGGCGGCCTCGAATCGACGGGCAGATATTGTGCAAGTACTCCTGAATCGGCAGGATGTTAACGTCAATTCACACGATATCTTGGGCAGGATGGCGCTTTATTGTGCTGCAAGGAGGGACATGAGGGGTTGTGAGGGTTTTGCTCAGTGATGGAAGGATAGGTGTCAACTTCTGCGACGATGAATACAAGATGCCCTTACTAGTTGCAATTTGTCGGGGTTATTGGGCTGTTGTGCGAATTTGGCTTGGGGGTGAAAGAGTGGATACCGTTTCCCGGGACCCATTCGAGTAGACGGCGATCCATCTTGCGGCTCACCAACCTGGTGGAGCGATTCTGCAGCTGTTGCTGAAGCGGGGAGATGTTGGTCTTGAGGATAAGAGTGGGGGATCGGTGATACACATGTCGAAGTACTCACCTAGGGTTCGGGAAATCATTTCAAGTCATATGTCGGCCGGTTGCTGAAAAGGGGCCCGTGTGGATGATACCAGTATTATATTGCGAGGGACATAGGCATTGGAAGGGGTCTGGTATAGGAGGTCGACAAAAGTCTTGGTGATTAGGCCGTTCCGCACCAAAAGCAGGCAAAAATCTCACTTTTCCATTGTTGGTGGCTCATCGGAAAATGGAGCTCCTTTTCTCAAACTCTTGATTTAGGTCACTTGATCTGTATAGCACCCACATCAAGATTAATTTGAAACATGCCCTATACCAACGGAAGGCCCTGAAAGCTTGTTAATTTCCACCATTGCAAAGATCATCGTTATCATGAATTGTCCAAGATGATTACCCTGACCATGCATCACAACAACGTCCCAATATTTGACGGGTAACATGATGGGGAAGGGTCGGAGGACTCTGTAAAGACTTAGAGGTTCAAATTTACATGCGTATGTGACTGTCATGCTTGGATAATTTCTTTAGAAAGTTTTCTGCCTCGTCTCAGTGCAGCAGTTTGGTTAAGACCCCTTCGAAATGACGGATCTTGGTGCAAATATGCCTGATCATCGAGATTTTTTACTCACCCACCGCTATGGAGACGGACAGAAATGCTATTGAGCGGGTATGCCTTCGAGGTAGCTTCTAACGGGTGTATCTCTTGCGAGTGAGTTGAGCTGATGAGGGGAAGACACACTTTCCCTCTAGTCCTACAGGGCCATGTGTATTAATAACTACCCTAAATTCTGACGATGAACGACCGCTGGAATCTTACATTCGGGGTCAATGTGTGTGTGTACTCGTACAGTACAAAATTTGAGAACAGCATACTGCGGGTGTCCGGATGATCTAGGATGAAACACAATACCATACGCCATCTCAACTCCCCCGCCATATTCGGGCACTGGTGTTGTACTGTACCGTGTTGTGGGGGCTTGAACTCCCTACCACGACCTAGGCCCACTCCACCCTGTAAAATCCTCTCTGGACCTACCGTACAGTACTCGCATCCCCAGTGCTGAGACAAAGCGAGGGGTTTACGAGTGATGCTGTAATTTTTTCTTTTCTCTTCATGCTCAGTTGGCCAGTGTTTTCTCCACAGTGACAAGGATCTGATTCCTGACCTTTTTTGCACCACGCCCCAGTTTTTCCAGCACCCTTATTGCTTCACTCCCGTCCCCTCCAGGGAAAGTTTTTTTTTTTTTTGCTCTGTCTCGAGAGCCAGATTAGCCAGCGTATTCCAAGCTATAGCGAGCGCCAGTCATAGCCAACCATCCGTAAGTTTTGGCAAAGTGATTGGTTGGACCCCGGTTCCGCCGAGATATGAGCGGCGGTTAGTATTTGGATGGATGGCCCTCTACGAGTATGGCATGGAATACGCTACTGCCTGGGATGAGGATTGAACCAGGAAACCAGGGAAACCAAGTTTGCCGGGACCACAATGTTATGCGGGCAGGCGTTATCCCAACGATACCTACTGCCCTGTTTCGGAATTATGTTCCTAGCATTGGCGGAGGGAATGGTAAATGGACAGGATACGGTAGGTTGGGAGCCGGGGCGTCAGAAGAAGAAATCCTGAGAATTTACAGCTTAGAGGTATTGCCTGGTATGGATAAATAGGTGACCGTGGGGCCGTTTTGGATTGGGTATTATAAGGGCGGGAGTGCCCTTTGGAGAAGAGGAATTGCAAACGTTGGTCTCTACCAGCTAGCGACGAGACCCCTTTATGTTTAAAGGAAGAATAGTAGCCGGAACATTGATGAAAAAAAAGGGCAAGTTTGGCCTTGAGAAAGTCACGATTTGGAGACGATGGAGAGGGCATTGATGCTGCAGGCCCGTCAGGCACCGGTGCGTTTATAAGTGCACGGAAGGGTGCTACGATGCAGTGTTCGTGGCTAGCGGTGACCTCGCTCAGGTCCGACTTTCGAGCCACTCGTTAAGTTACGAGCTTCCTTCGCTTTACATTATTGTGATTGTTTACATCACAAAGAATCACTCACTATCGTTATTACCGACCTCTGGTTTCCGATATTTCTTTTCTTCGCTTAGTTGTTCAGTTTAGCATAAAAGCCCACAGCCGCGCTTGTGGTATCATAAGAAAATCAAGCACTCCTTCTCCACAGCAGTCATATCAAATTCACACTCTTAGGTAGTAATATTATAATTATTTCCACAGAAGAAGAATGCGGTGTAATACCCTCGCCAGGCGAGAGGCAATAGTAAGGGAAATAGAAACACAAAATGTCCTTTTATATACTGTGTCGCCCCCAATACCGTACATGTAAAGTAATTAATACTTAGAAACCCGGGGAGGGGGAGAAAAATAAAATAAAAGACAGACTATGTATGAGGTATATATAAACAACAACCGCGTCAAAAACCCGGAGGTGGAAAAAAAAAAAGTATTTCAAGCGAAGAATAAGTAAAAATCTAGAGGGGAAAAGAGATCTACAGTTTTTTCCCCTTTTTTGGCACTCTACTGAGCCAATAAATGAACACCGCGCCGGCAAGGTTAAAGGCAATATAAACAAGCATTAGACCGAAATTCCTCCAGCGATCAGCGTAATCGGCATCAATCCGCTCCAGGAACGAGTCCGCGCTCGTGATCGGGCAGTAGCGGCACTCACCCGTGGACTCCGGGTTATGCAGGACGCCTCCGGCGGAGTTAATGAACCGGGATAGGTACTTTCCGCAGGTGGACCCATTCGGAGGGACTACCTTCACGATTTCAATGGATGAGCAGGCGACCGGAGCGTTGGCCACGCCGACCGACAACATCGCCGAGATGAGGTATGTGAATGGCGATATATAGTACATGAATACCCAAAATCCGGGGAGGGCGTCTTTCGACGCCAGCACGCCGCAGAATACGAGGCAGAGTAAGAAGAGCAAGTTGGAAAGGTTGCTGCCTACTTCGGCCGTTTCAGTGCCCGCGATCACCATGTGCGCGAATGTTGAAGCGAACATGTAGAAGGCCCAGATCAGCAGGAACATCAGGAAGCCGCGCTCGTGGAGTTGGCCGGCGAGCTTGGCGTTGTTGTGCATTCCTATCGGGTAGTACCACAGTAGGAAGGTGAGAAGCGCCATGAGGGTTTGCCAGGGGAGCTCGACGATGATGTTTGAGATCAGGAAGGCTTTCCAGGAGTAGGCTTTTGACGGGCGTTCGCGGGCTTCATAGAGAGAGCGCTGGGTCACGAAGTTCGGCATTATCTGCTGGACTAGAGTGCCGAAGAGAGTCATTAACATGAATATTGAGAACATTTGGTTCTGGAGACCTTGGATCGAGTCGTCGGCGTTGAGGAAGGAGAGGCCGATGAAGGCGGCCTGAGAAATGTTAGCGAATGCATGGTTGAGTTAGGGGATGAGACGGGGCTTACCGTGGATATGCACAGGAAGCACTTGGAGTAAATGTACACGGGTGTTCTCCAGTACTGCTGGAAAATTCTCAAAAGACATATCCTCAATTGGGTGGAGAAGGGCATGGCGAATTCCTCGATACCAGCTCCCTCGACTCTGCTCAAAGCACCTAAGTCATGTTCCATCCGATCGAGCTCTTCGCGGATCTCGCCCTTCTCAGCGCTATTATTCCATACTTCTACCCAGTCTTTGGCAGCTACGGCACCGGGTGCAGCACCGATGACTTCCAACATCCATTCAGCAGGGTTACCCCCTGGAGGGCATTTGTGGGATCCATTCTTCTCAAAGTAGCCCGTCAAAATTTCCGAGTTCTCGCCGATGGGGCCAAAGTACACAGTCTTGCCACCCCTGGCAAGAAACAAGAGGCGGTCAAAGTTCTGCATGAGAAGGGCCGAGGGTTGATGGATGGTACAGAGGATGGCCTGCCCGTTGTTTGCAAGTTTTCGTATAAGGGTGCAGATGGACCAGGCAGTCTGACTGTCAAGCCCGGAAGTGGGCTCGTCCAGGAAAAGGAGGAGTTCTGGCTTTGCGGCAAGTTCGACACCAATGGTAAGACGCTTGCGCTGTTCGACGTTAAGACCTTCGCCAGGAACACCAACGACTGCCTCAGCATATTCTTCCATTTCTAGTAGCTTGATAACTTCATCGACATAATTCAGCTTTTCCTGCTCACTATACTTTTTGGGTTGGCGGAGAAGAGCGCTGAAAGTGAGTGCCTCGCGGACCGTAGATGTTTCCAAATGGAGATCCTGCTGTTGGACGTAACCGGTTTTTCTTTGGAATGATGAATCACGTAGACGGCCATTGACAAACATATCGCCGGCCACAACACCCATGGTCACTCGATTAGCCAAGACATCCAAGAGAGTGGTTTTACCAGCTCCAGAGACACCCATGAGCGCAGTAAGGGTTCCGGGCTTGACCCATCCATCAACGTGATCCAGGATCCTT
Organism: Tuber aestivum; assembly: GCA_900010015.1. NCBI lineage: Eukaryota > Fungi > Ascomycota > Pezizomycetes > Pezizales > Tuberaceae > Tuber > Tuber aestivum. The sequence goes on from LN891142.1 coordinate 200,890, forward strand.
CTGCCTTCACCCTTGATCGTAATGTCGTAACAAACATCCTTCCAGTGGAAGATATCAGTCTGTTGGTGAATCGCCGCGGGAACCCCGGAAGCTTCACTTTCAGCAACAACACCACCGATCGCACCGGCCTCGCTATCCCCATGAGCAGCCGCTTTCTTGAGCTGCTTACGGGGGAAGACAAGGACTTCACCCTTTGAGCGTGCGCTAGATATCCTCTCTGTGGCAATTAAGTAGGTGGTGAGGAAGAACAGCATGATGGCAAGCATGATGCCAAGATTGCGCCAGAGGTGGGAGTGGTAATACTCGAAAGCTGTATTGATATATGAGTCACCATTGACCGTAGCCCTTCCTGGAACAGCACCGGCAGTTATGCAAGATCTTTCAAGACCAGAAGCGTCCTCGTATCCAGGCCCTTCAGGGATGAAGCCCACACACGGAAGTTCTCTGCCGTGAAACTCGTTGATCATCAGACTCTCGAATGCGTATCCGATAGGATCTATATAGTTAAGCCAGCGCATGAATCCGGCCATGTTTCTCAATGGGATAGCGAAACCGGTGTAGATGACAAGCATGAGAATCAATAAAGATGCAGGCGCAAGTGCCTGGTAAATGGTCCTGGAAACAGCGGCAATCGTACGGAACATCATGGACATCGCGAGTGTGCAGACAAAAGAGAACAGAAGGAAAACGAAGAAGGCATCAACTTCCCGGCGGAGATTGGTCATGAAGTAAAGCGTCAAATTAAAGGAAATACACGTAAGCATCTTTGAAGGAAGGTCGCAAATCATAGATGCGATGGCCTCGGAGAAGGGATGATAGAGTGCATATTGAGAGTGTTTTTCGACAATAGGACGTTGGGCGTAAAGAGTAAAAATCTGTTCTTATGAGTGGGAGAATGTAACCCCGATGAGAATAAGATACTCACCTCTAGGGCACTGCTGAAAGCGTTCATTAGGATCCCAAAGAAAAGCAATGCACCCCTACTATAAAAGGAAGATGTGTCTTCTTTAAGGTTGTAGAAAACACTGCCGAGAATTAGTGCGAGGGCGAAATTACCCAAAACCGTAGAAAAAAAGTTCGTCATGTCTCCTCTGAGCCTCTGGAAACCGCGCTCAATGCAGAGCTTAATCTGCATGGGCACCGAAATAGTGTAGGGGGATCGAACATTCCTGCCGTCGAGCTATTAGTAAACAAACGAGTGATTATAGGTGAAGAAGAAACATACATCCGCTTGGCTTGTTGAGCCGCACGAGACTTCTGGAAGGCACCAAGCTGAGGCCCGTGGAGTGGAAACTCCTCTTTATAAGCTGCGATATCCTGGAGCAGTTTCTGATACTCATCGCTCTTCTTCCACGCCTCAACGAATTCATCAGGGGTACGTGGGACACGGTTTTCGAACCCGGGCTTAGCTTGACGCTCGCTAGGCGATGTGAGTGATGTGAGGAAATCGGCAGTCGTTTGACGCTCAGGACAGTGGAATCCCATATCTGTGAAGAACCTCTTAGCATTCTCAGTGCTGCCGAAATAAATCTGTCGACCCTCATAGAGAACAGTAACTTTGTCGAAACGCTGATCGATGATTAGCTATGCGATGTTGAGAAATAAAGGAGAGGCATTGTACATCATAAGCGCTCTGTGAAGCCTGGTACATAGAAACCAAAACTGTTGCTCCAGAAATCTCGGATTGGACTCTCAGAGTTTTTACGAATTCCAGGGCGGTGGCACTGTCCAGTCCTCTGGTACTGTTGTCCCAGCACTGCAAAGGACTGCCACTTAATGCTGCTTCCGCAATTGAAACTCTCTTTCTCTCACCACCGCTGACACCTCGGACGAGGTCGTTACCAACTTTGGTGTTGACCGTGTGGGAGATACCGAATACGGCCATAGCGACGTCGCACATGTGTTCAGCATACAGCTTGCGAGTGACACCTGGGAAACGGTTTCGTGGGGCACGTGTTTGGGCTGCGAAGGAGAGCGTTTCTCCTACGGTTAGGTGGGGGAAATGCACATCGGTTTCTGCGTTATAGATGACTTCGCCGCGGAAGTCATGATGCATCAACTCATGGGAGATACCTATACTAGATTAGGTACCCCGTATCCACATGGGAGAGGTTACTAGCCTTGATACTCGATATCAGTCTCGCTGTCCAGATAAAAGCCATGTGTTTCTCCTGCAATTGTCTTTAAGAACGTTGTGCATCCACTAGTACCCCGTTCAATCAGCATTTACCCCAAAACACAAATTAGGAGTTCATCTCGTATCATACCTTCCAGGTCGCCCTAGCACGACCAACATTTCCCCGCTCTTCACTAAGCCGTCAAAATTTCTTAAGATCTGGATCTTGCGCTCCCCTCTCTTCCCTCCAGGCCGACCACCACCCACAGTGTTTCTGAAAGCATCTATCGCTTCCATCCACAAATTTGATACATCCTTTTGGTAGTCCTGTTGACTACCGAATCCATGAGCGCTCACATTCCGGAATGAGACACCAGCAGTTCTGTTTGGGTACAATTCCGGATCCCGGGATATGATCTGCATGAGAGTCTTCACCCATGTTTTGACATTGAACTCATCTGAATTTGGTTGCAGTCGAGGATCGGTTGAGTTGAATGGGTTGTCTACGACGGCAGGTGAAGTTGACAACGTAGTGAGCTTGCGTGCGAGTGCTGCAACATCTCGCTCGGTTTCTGGTGTGATAACGTCCTCATGATGGATATTTGGGTGATTAGATGCAGCTGTTTCCTCGGACGACGATGTTGATGGTGGTAGAGGATTTTGGAGTCCTAGAGCGGCCTTCTCAGCGTCTACGTTTTCCCCGAGGTCGGCCATTGTGGACCGAGGAATGTGAAAAAACTAGAACTGTAAGGGCCAAAAATCCTTCCGATGGAGCCCAATGTTTATTATGGGTCGAAATTAGGATTGTGGTAGGCAATTGATCTTTTGAGTTGCGAGTGAGAGACTGTAATCCGCCGTGGGACAGGACGGGGGGCTGTAATCGCAACTGTCGAAATAAGATCGAACTTGGGAATATTAGGGAGAGGGGGTAATATTATAATGAGGGCTCACCAATAATTCCGACCGTGGTGGTGGCGTCCAAAAGGGATATAGAACACGGTCTCTCAGTCTTTTAAGTACGAGTACTCCGGTACAGGTAGCTTGCCCGAGTCTCCTGCCCCCGCGAGGCCATTGGGGTATCTTGGCCATCTTTCTTTTTGAATTACTTATTTCTCGGATCGTTGCAGAAATTGTTTCCTCCTCGGCGGGCCTCATAACCAGCTGCAGGCGTTGAGTGCGGGAGCTGCGGCCATAGCTTAAGATGCATACCTTCCAGACTCTCCCCCCAATCCATGTTTCGGGTAGGCAACAGGGATACTGACACCCACTAATCCTATTCTGAGTAGCTTAAGGCGCTGCCAGAGGCAAAGTCTTGAATTCTTGACAGCGTACGGGTAGTAGAGCGAAAACGAGCTCCCCCACCAGCACATTCGACCGGAACATGTCAATTCCGTACTAACTCGCTATTGCGCTAAGCATGTCTCGGATGTTGGAGCATCCGAGAACCTCCCCTAATGATTGGATACTGTGTGCGCAAAGCGGCCGAACATTTATGCAGAAAAGGAGGCTAGAAACCATTTGTAATATCTCTCTCTCATTCAGCGGTTTCCGTCAGATCCTGTCTCGGTATCAGCGGACAAGCCCATGTGTCACACGGTACTGAGTCTAGCTGTCGCTTCACTAATTTCCTGAACCCTTATTGTACTCGTGCAGTACCGCAGCCGTACTCCAGTGCAAGTACTCGTAGAGTGGTAATTGGTGTTCTTTGGAAACGACTTCCCAATACAGGTAGCATTGCTATCCCTTACGTAATGTAGCAACTAGTACGGGATCTGGTGCTTCCGGCTTCCGTCCAGCCGCAACTTACTCGCTCCATTAGGGAAGTAACTGCTCTACTGTATCGAGGTTTCAATCCAACCATATTGGACTTATATAGAAAAAAGAACCACGAGCTCTGGATATTTTCGTGGACTTGTGCTGTATCTCGAGTAGAGCACTCTTCTTGTTTCTTCCTCCTGAGCTTGGCGAGATGAAAACCGTGCATCCGAGGGCGACAGCTAAAAACAACCGCAAAACAGACTGAGAACGAAATGCGCCGCCTCCTCCCAAAAAGGCCTCGGAAATTTGATAAACAAGCTCCTAAGTAATTAAGACGCTACAGGCTAATCTATGCCTTCAGATTTTTAATGAATTCTCTTGTCTCGTTGATATCCCAGGCTTAACAGCGTTTCGGGATATCCGGGTTATTATTATTGGGGAACATAATAGGCAGAATATTTCAACACATTTACTCCTTTCCTACAGTATATCGTACTCTCGTGTGACCCCTGGGTATTTGGAGTGGGGGTTATAATTGGTAGGAGGTATCGTGCAGTAATAGGGTCCAGTAGAATTTCAAATGATTGTATGGTGCCTTAGGTAGTCCAAAGTTTCCGTCCCCCGAAGGGGCGAAAAGCACAGCAAAGGGGAGTTGCTCAACCCACTGCTGGAACGAAGTTCTTTGGCTAGACAGAGGGGCTGTTTGGCGCAGTGAGACCTGGGTGGAAAACCACTCAGACTGCTGCTTTGAAACCGCAGCTTGTGTAGTTCGAAAGCTGCTGTGTGAGTGGTATGTGTTGTCAAACACCTCAAGTATCATAAATTGTAAAGATTTGAGTGAAAAAATAGATAAATCACATTTTAGCGATACCAATAGAACATGACGTAAAAGGAAAGTCTATTATGATACAAGAATTACGGGAATATCAACCTACCAAAAAAAAATTTGTCTCAAACTTCAGTTTGGGAACCTCAGAGACCACTGTTTGGAAATAGGGCGCAGCCAAACACTATCCGTTCAAACCTCACAGTGCCAAACAACCCCTCAGTTTGGGGCCTTGCAAAAAATTTACCGAAACCCTCCACCCCCCGGAATGTAACAATGAAAATAAAATACCATAAGGGCGAGAAACCAATAACGAGGCCTGGAATCTGGTAGTGTTCGGCGATAGTTGAGGGTGTAATAAGCGAGATGCAGCCCAGTACGATCGATCGCCCGTCGCTGGTAATTACTGTACTGTAGATTTACGAGATCCCTCGTGAAAAGGATGCTTCAACGCCGGAAATACTAGGCTGCAGTTTTCATCCGTTTTTGGCCAAAGACGGTCGTTCAAATAGAGCCGAAGTCATTACCAGTGTTTTTTTTTTTCTTTCGGATTGTGATACGTGGGTTTAGGGACGTGCTTTCGCTCTATACAGGTACTTCTGCGCCCAGCCAGTGAAACTTGGTATGCGAGTGTACGAGTACGAAAAGTTATCTCTAGGTAATCTTACCAAAAGATCCACGGGTGGTGATAAGGATTCCCTTGGCTATCATGTGATCGCTTGCGTCAGGGGGACAACATTCGAGGCAGGGGAAGGGGTGCTGGCGCTTTTGATGGCACCAAGTTAAACCTATTTATGAGGAGCTTTGGAATCATTCACTGTAGCACTGCAGCCAGCGGGGTGTCGCGGCATTTGCAAGGAGCTCCACATTCGGAGGCACAGCATGCAGTATCGTCCCGGCGCCGTAGGAAAGTGAACTTAGGGCTGGTGTCTCTCTGGGTAAATAGGACATACCTTATAATGTTATCTTGGAGTTTACGTAGGCACGGGAATGCTCCTACTTATTCTGTAATATCATTTGTGTTCAAGATATCATAACTGAAGAAAGAACTTAAGTGTGCTACGACAAATTGGCCTTGCGGTTTATTGGCACCTATGGAGTCATATGAAGTACAAGCGCCAGGTAAGGTGTTGGTGAGAATGACGGAGAGAGAGGGGGGCATAGGGAAGGGGAGAAACTGAGAATGGGAGAGAGGAGTGTGAGGGATAGGAGATTAAGGGAAGGGGGAGTTTAAAGTGTGTCTTTGGTTGTTTTTGCTTTTGTAAGTTGAGGTTGGGGATCGCTGTATTTGTTGCCAGGGAAGCCTTGAGATGGTAGTGAAGGAAGCGGAAATGCCGAATAGTAAGACAGTGTGGCATCGTGACGTGAGAAATCGCAGCGGAATGTGATTGATGAAGGAACTCGAGTTTTTTTTCACCTCATGTTAGAAATCATATGAGCACTTCGACTTGAAAGCGCGTGCATAAATACCGTGTAGTATTAGAAAAAATTATATGGTATAGGCTCTCCTATTATTTACTCTTAATTTAAAGAATGATGATAGGATTCAAGTTAGGAGGAATGGGTTTTGATTTAATCAGACTTGGGAATGGGAGAATAGTTGCCTTGTTATCTTAGCCTTCAAGTTGCTGTACTCTACAATATGATGTCTATAAGAATAGGTGGAATATTTCTTTACTGGAATTCTAAGTTGTAGCTGTATACTAAATACAAGTAAGAAAAACAGGTATCTACCATTTACCCAAACATCCAGCTATGCTAAAGCAGCAAATACCAGGCTATACAATCTCTCAACTACTCCTACTTCCAATAAATATCATTGGTAGTAAATTACCTATATTTACTTATTTCTATTTAGTCAAGTAAAGAAATGTGAATTGATTGAGCTAGCTAAGTATATTCTTTTCTGGTAGGAATTGTTTAATACAACTTCCATGATCCTATAAGTTTGCAAGTGTTACCACATTCTGACTACATTCTTTCAGATATGAAGTAGTTCTTCAATACATATTTAATAGTAGGCTGTCTAAAATAAAAAATAAAAACCCTCTATATTATTATTGCTAGCATGCCTGTTACTAACTATCAAGTCAACAAGGGAGGCACTAAAATACTACACATAAAATCATGCTTTGGGGCTCTCAAACAAGCTCCAATAATTTGATAGTATTGGATCATGAATAGGAGTTACTACTGGTATAAAAGGTACCTAGGCACCACTTGGTCTCCTAGGCAACTCGTTTCCTACGGCGGTAGTATAGGTGACAGCTCAGCATCTGTGCTCGTGCTGTGCAGAGGATGGTATCATACTAGTATCAGAACCCAGGGCATGCCCCACCTCCACTATATTACGGACCCTACCCCTCGCCTTCCTGTTTAGGAAGGTTAGGGCGGGCACAGCACCACAAATACACACGAATCTCCTGATCCTGCCTAGCAGTGGAACTTGAATTTTCACAAGCGTTCTGGTATAAAACACCATGACTAGCACTCTACTACCACCACCACAGAGAGACGCACCGACATCGGCATAATTACACTCTTTGGTCTGCTTTCTGAATCGGGTCACACAAGATCCACTTAATAGGCAGGGGACCACCATTGTCAGGTCGTCGTACTGGTACACGAATACGGCGGGGTGGGATGAGGATTGAAAGCTGGCACCGGTAGCCTGAGATTGGATGGATGGATAGATGCATGAAAAATCTCGGTTAGAATACAGATTAGCTTTGACAGTTGCTTCTTTGGGCACTGTCAATATTTATTTTTGATTTTTATCTTTTTTTTGCTCGGATTTTGCTTTGGCCATTTTACTTGCCATCGGATCCCTCATAAATGCGGCGGTTTGGGCTCGGGAAAGTTGTTTACATCATATCAGCACGTACCTAAAACAGTACCGGTACTGTACAACGGGTTTAACGAAAAAGGAAAAAAGCGGTAGTAGAACCTGGAGACGGGTTGGTGGGGCCGACTTACCTGGCTCCAGAAGGCTTTGCCGGGGGGCCGTTGGGTATGGATCCGGGGGCGGCATTAGCACTCGATCGAGCCGCTCCTCGACCCTGGTTCAGGCGAGGAACTTTTCGATTGCTTCTTATTGCCCAGGAGCGTGTTCGAGTGCTCGAGTACTCCAGGATCAGTAGTATTCGTGTTCTGGGATCCCAGGTGTGTTTTGCGCGGTGGGAATTCGGGTAGACTTCCAGCCCAGCCCTTTACTCGAGTACGAGTACTTGTACAAGTATGATACTGTGCCGGCAATCCTAGCCCCCGGCGCTTGTGCAGGGATGCGGCGACGGAAAGAACCCGCTCGAGATCCGCATTAATACAGCTGCTTGCGGCGGGCTTGCCCAGCGGACGGCCCTCCACTGTCTTTTGAAAGGAGCAGTTAGAACTCCACTCCACGGCTATCTTTAGCCCGACTACTTTCCAGCAGTGAGTACTATCTAGCGAAGTCTTATTAAAATACTGGGTGGAGCGGGACCTAATTTGGCGAGAATCGGCGGGAATGACCTGAGTGGGGAGTAGCGGTAAAAAAAGGTCTGGTTCACCGGTAGTCCCTTTTTTTCGTTCTTTTATTTATTTATATTTTTTGACAAATTGTCACTGAATTTTAAATCGGAATTTCATTTCCAGCACTACTCTAAGGGGCGTACAGTAAGTCTCTCATGCAGAGTGATTTCCAACAACGTCCGCTAACTATACTCGAGTGATAGATTTGATATTTGAAGAACCCCCCTAACTTACGCTCCTATCGGAAGAGTTGATATCGTCCCTAGAGATCAGGATCACCACCAACTAGCGCCTAGAATGCTCATTGCCCTAGCGCTACAGATTGCAGTCAGCTTATCATAATGAAACTAAAATTTCGGGATCCACTTTCACTAGCAGTCATATTTTAGGGTCTAAGGGTTTGAAGCTTCCGGCTAAACGAATTATTTCTCCTTCGGGTGAACAGTTATTGGCTCGTATTCCTAGGCCTCTCTTACTCCAATGGTTGAATTACACCAGCCCCCACTACTCCCTAGAGTTTAACCGCCAGTCTCAATCGATTGGGATGTACGGTAGCGAATGGGGCGTGGGGATGGATATTCAGAAAGGGGGTTTTGAAATTGTGTATCCCCTTCAGAATCATTTCAACTGGTTCATCGTTTTGTATATCCCCTAGATAACGCAATAGTTTCCTGTGAAAACACTACTTTCAGGTAACATTATCTCCTCGTGGCCCCCTTGGAGCTGCCGCTGCTGCTAAGTGGAGTAGAGGAACCCAATGAACCAACAGCCGTCTTGCCCCTACTGGCCCCGGAGATCGGGTTTGGGGCACTAGGCATGTGATCGGCCAGCCAACAGCTCGACCTATCTAGCTCACCAAACAAATACTCCTCTACAGTATAGTGGGGGCGGACCGGGGGTGTTAGCGCTTTCTAAGGCTATGAAGTACCGGTAGGGGGCGGGGACCAACCTAGCGGGTAGCTGAGGATCCAAGGCTAAAACTGGACTTTATGCATTGCACTCGAGTAGGTGGGGCTACGATAATTGCGAAATCATCCCGCATTACTCGACGAGGACCGCCTCGTGCAGGGGGATTTACGCTTGGGTAACATATAATACGGGGCGTCATGATTCCGTAGATATAAACACCGCGGAGCCTATCAAACTGCTGATGGGAGCTAATAAAAGTAGGGGGGGGGGGTCACCCATCCTTCATGTTGACATGTTACAACAGAAACCCTCTGCATACGTTTGCTTCGGGATTTATCATATCTACTATAGCGTGTAGGTATCCTCACTCTCATCCTGCAAGCTTGTCTCTATGAATTGGAGTGCTTCTAACTTCCATATGCGGATAGCCCTGATAATAATAGAGAGCAGTCTTATATTCTATCATCATGGTGCGTAGCGTTAGACACGATGTCGAAATTTCTCTGTTTTGCCGTGTGTTTGAAGGAGCACACCCAAACTCCTTGAATAAAAGTGGGGTAGTGGCCACCCAACAGAGCGGGGGCCCAAAAAATAAAAAATAAAAAGAGTCCCTAGATCTCGAGGACGCGTTTGACTATGGGCATGTCTGGGATGGCAAAATAGGTTTCTGCTATGATGCTATCTACCAGTGAGCAGAATACCGATTGATATCCGATGATTCCGATACCTTGGACTCTGGTTATTATTACCGCCTTAATACTGTGTTTCACGGTGCCCGCATCGGTTCGTACCGGATAACTCGAATCAACTTCCGGCGAAGCCCTGAGCGGGTCCATTGGTCGAGAAAAGCCCCGGGGGTGTCTCATGTTATGATACAATGGCACAACCACCAGTCGAGATCGTCGTCTTGGTTGAATGTCAGACTCGCCAGCATCCGAAGATCCGGTCACATGGGTGGCTCAATACAAGTAACCTGCGGAAGTAAAGACAGAAAGGCATCGGTGCAGTACAACCGGATTTTGGGTTCTAAAATCCAGAACAAAATGGGCGGAGCGGCAGTTTTTATCTCACGGCGCGGTCACTGAAACCTATGGAAAGCTTAATGTCGTACTGTACAGGACTGATAGCGAGGTTCTGATTTATTTTCTGGATGGGTCATTGAGGGTTTCATTTGGGTGTGAATAGCGATACTGGTAGCGATGGTAAGGCACCCCTCGTGCATACAGTAATGGAGGTATTTCAGTTATCGGAAACGCTGGCCAATCTGTGGCAGGAATGGGGGAGGGGGGCTGGCGGGTTCACCCAATGCCGCAGCCGGGGGATAGCCGTCCGAGGTCAAATAGACCCCTTTCTTTATTGCACTTTTGCTCCAAATTTGTGAGGTGAGCTTAAATACAATTCATCCAGGCTTCTTTGGACGTGGGATGTGCAACAACCCAACTAATACTTTCTATCGAACACAATAATTTGCACTGTGGTGCTAGAGGCCGTCAAGGGGAAGTGTTTAGTCTCTCCCGTCCTTACTTCTGGCGCCATACTACCCGCGTTCCTATAAATTATTTTATGGCGTCGGACACTTGAAATTAGCATTCATATGTAATTCATTCTGCTCACCAATACATGCGAAATATTGGGCTTAGCTAGAGTTACCTAGAAGACAACTATACTTGGATAATAATTCGAACCTTTACTATCTCCACTGGTATTTCTCCGGTTGAAAATAAGGAAACATGGAACCAGAGGGGGATGACTTCTATGCACTTCTCTAGAACCGTGAGTTCCCAAAGATGTTTCTAGTTGGAAATTTCGGGTATTATTTTTGTCTTGGATTTTGGTGGATCTTAAGTGCCAGCACCATACTCCGGAATCCTGTGGATGCCTGAAATTGGTAGAGAGATAATAGCGGTACCGTGCTTCTAGATTTGACCCCGAAATTGTTACTGGACTAGTGTTTATGCTTTGTCAATTGCTATTAGTGTACAGGTATTTACCTGTGATACGTGGGGACTGGAACGACCTGACTTCATGATAGAGCGCCGGAGTTTCCTCTCCTGGTAATGGTAGTTTTGTCTTTTATTTATTTGTCTTGGGGCGAGGTTCCATAATTCAAGTTCTTGCGGTATGATAGCCCTTCAAGATATAGGAGTAAGCATTCGACATTACTTGTCGTCATCAAACTTCGATCCCTGCGGGGGGGGCCTGATATTCTGTTACAGTAGGAAGAATCCCCCATCGGATGGTGTCTTGCTTGTCTATTTGTTTTTGTTGGGGGGATGAGTATGGTAGGATGAATATCCTAGGGGGGATTGAACGGGTTTGTTAAACTGCCATAATGTGAGTAGGATTGCAAAAACATCCCTAGAGTAAATGAGAGATGAGCTCGGTATGGTGCTGTACAGAAGTACACCGTAGAATCCTCGAACAGCCTCTTATATTCACATCCCTGGCTCCTTTCTGCTATTTCTCCGCGTTACCGGCAATTCCGGGAATCCTGATACGGAACAGGATTATTATTCCCCCGCGTTGAGGGGTTTGCTCCGAAGTTCCCCGAGACCCGGTCCGGAGTGTGGGGTGGGTGAGTTATCGGAAAAAACTGGTCATCTCACTTCACCTGCGGGAGGTATCGAGAAATTGTTGACCGCTCGAAGAGAGGAGGGCAACCAGGGGGATCTCTCGATGTCCAATGGCGAACTTGCGTTAGAAACTTATCGCAAGTATCTGCACGAATTGGAGTAGAGAATTATCGACCCCGGCATTGCGAAAAGTTTGGATGGCGATGCAGTCAGATGGTGATATCCTAGCAGGGATAACTTCGGCTGAGAGGGTTGCAGGCCCTTGATTGTGACCTCATGCTACGTTTAGGGAGAAAGAGTGAGGGGGAAGTTAGCTCAATGGACCCAGAGCCTCAAGCATTAGCCACGGGGTTAGATCGGGTGGACAAGGCTACCGAGATTGCGATGAATGAATGGTAAGCGAAATTAGTGTTGGAGGAGCAAGCGGGAGGAAGAAACCGGTGGTTTGGGTTCCGTTATCGTGGCCCATGGTACTGGCCCTCCGGTCGATATGTTGCTAAGATGATATGATTTAGGCCACACCCGGCCTATCTGGACGTCGCCCAAGAGTGAGCTGAAGAACAGGTGCCAAATACATTTTGACACATCCCCGCGGCACTCCACCTTGAGCGCTCTATGCGGGCACATATACCGCCAATCCTGTATGAAAGAAGTGTTTCCCAACGCCTGTATAGACGAGATACTCTTCCCATTGCAGTGTTGCAAGAAAGTGATCCCGCCCCACATGGCGGAAAAGCACTTTCGGGCCACGAAGTGTCGGAGTTCCGGTTGAAATCCAGCGTTTATTCCAGCAATGACAGGACGTATTGTTGAAACCAATTTTTTCCGAGTTCATTCCCTCAGAGCGAATCCAGGGTGTCATAGGAAGTTATCCGGAGTGCTTCTGACTGCCCCAAAGACAAGCATTTGCACCTCACCCTGGGACTCGCTTCACGAAGCGGATGTCAGAGATGCAAGAACCGCCATACCTTGGTTGAGATTCCATCCGGATGTCATCCCATGACCTGCGGATCACGAAACTCCATGATTGATACGACTAGTGGGGAATTTGGGTTCTCAAAAGCGGCGGAAACTGTAGCTGCAAATCGGGATGGTGCTTTAAGTGCGGAGTCACCTGGAAGCAGTGCGAATGTAGTGACCGGGACGATGGACACTTGGCTAGACGAGCGGAGGAGTTGGCCATGCGTGGCACGCCTCCAATCGCGAACCAGACAGCCGTGGCTAATCTCGTGGGAAGATATAGAAGTAATCTGCAGGTGAATCGCGAGCGCCAACATGTTTTCTGGATGGAGGTATCGAGGTGGAAGAGCCCTGTTCAAGATGTGTTACTATAACCTCCCCGAGCAAATTTTCGCCAGCAGGCGATGTGAGCTCCTTGCTTGCAACAGATGCAGGAAGAACAGGATATAGGGTAGCATCGCACGAGTGTTTGCTATCACACCTGGGAATAGACGGGCTCCATAGGGATATATATTTGCAATACATATTACTCATCAAGAGTCGCTATTTCCCCCGTGAGCCGGCGTGATGGCCGTACGAGTCCAATTTCACACATGATCCCTCGTAGCTTGGGAGTCAAACCCCATTCTCGGGATTTAAGGGAAGGAATGCAGTTGTCACCCCCGGGGATTTCCGAGAGGCTGATCAAAATCACCATTCACGCGCGACTTGTTAGGTGGGCGGATGAGCCACCCCACTCGTGTCGACACAAACCTCACTGGAGCATTCAGTCAGTTGGGGGGAGAGGGAAGAAAAAAAAGGGCACCTCAGGCTGCTTCAGTAGTATTCGAGGCTTGGGTACTTAAGTTCATAGCGAAACGAGGTACGGACACTATAACAACATAGTGTTACAGCGGGTATCATACCCACATCTTCGATCCCTTTCATGGTACAAGCAACGGGCATAAGGTCGGATAGGGGTAATGTCAGGATACCACAAGTACCGTGTACTGTACAGTACTGTACAGAACCGGCACCGATATGCCCCATAACATTTCCCTCGCTTAGCCACGGCTCACCAATGCAATTCCCGTTTACTCAGCATATTCTATGAGAAGCCCTCTTCCGGAAGGGAGTCTAGATATGGGTAGAATTCTGATTACAAAAGGGCTGTAAGGATTAACGTCAAGTTGACCGCCCTACCTCTATCAGCACAGCAACATACAGTACAGTACCGTAAGAACCCGAATATCGGTACAAGTAGTTGGGCCATGTTCTAGTACGGCACGTTGGACTTGCCTCTCTCGGTAAGATCTAGCTTTCTTTTATATTTTATCTGATTATCTCGGAAAACCCTTGCTTTTTGGTTTGTATTCGGCCCTTTTTCCAGAGGAGGAAATTTCCGACCACGGTACTCGAGTACGGTACATATCATAGCACATGGTCCAATTACCGGTACCGGTACCGGTATCCGAGCTCTTACTGTACTGTGCAGAGTCCTCTAGAAGTGCACCTACCGGTTTAGGAGAAAAAAAGTGCAGACAACCTAGGGAAAGATCCAGGTAAGAGCCCTGGATCGGAGCGAGAAGAGTCATAGGGGGGCTCAAAATTCTTAATATTACTCTTCGCTAACAAAAGCTCGCGAGCGCATGAGTCGATCCGGACTTTATTCGTCGCAAGGTTGTTGTCAGGGCCGTGGGCACGGCACAATGATACTCCACTACTGTACTGTACCACCGTAGAGAATACTGTACCAGTCCTAGTACCGTACTAAGTACCGGTACTTGTATGATACCCGGGTATGGACGTGGGTGACCTGACAGTCGGGGATTAGACTAGAGGGGTCAAAGCTTCTTGCTTGTTTAACCAATTTTCAGGCCAAATTCACACCTTCACATCCTATGAGGGTAGAACGGTTCAACTTCCACCCGTATAATCCCCGGTTGTCTGGTACAGTACCCTACGTCCACACCCGAGCAGAGTACCGGTACAGTACGAGTATTGGTACTCGTACAGTAGATTTACGGTTTCAATCCTGCAGTCGGCCGGCCCACCATGACACCCGAATCCCGGGTCCGCCCCCACGATGACGCAACGGGATTACCGGGTACCAGCCGGCTGCGCTCCTCCAATCTTCAACCCTCCTTCTTTCCATTTTTTCCTTCTCCCGTGAAATGGCCACCTTTATCAGATGCGTCGAATTTGGGGTGTTTCAATGACCATTGGATGGCCCTCCTGACTTTTTTTATCAGATGTTTTGTAAATGTTTACAAGCGGCGCGCTTCCGGGAGTTGGGGGAGCCCATGTTTAGCCTACTTCAATGAAGATTGTGTGATTCTCGTCACCCTTGTGTGGGCGCTGATGGCCAAAGATTTGTTCGTGGGGGGTTGCAGTGTGCCTTTTTTGCGGAAAACCTGTATGATTCAAGGTATCTTGTCCATCCCTAATGCTTCTGATATTTCTCTCCGAAAGTCTATTGATAGAGCTTTGATTTTTCAAAGGTGAGATCTCCGGATGTAAAGTTGCTCATTGTTGGTGCAAAATGCCAACCTACCCATGACTTTTTGTGACAGGCTTGCTGCACGTTATCAGATCATCTTCGGTCCGTAGGAGAGTACTCGGGTACTGTGCAGCATCTTCCGGCGTCGCAAGGGACTCGACTCGCGGGAGTGGCTGCATAAAAATGGAGATGTCGGTATGAAAACGGGAATGTGCTTGCGCCGGGACAGGACCAGCCCTGTTCTATGGCCTCACGAGTAAGAGACAGGCTTGCTTTGGAGAGAGGACGGATGCCGGCAGCCAAGAGGGTAAGCGGCGCCGCCAATCCCGCGACGTCGGAAGTGACAGTACTGTATTACTATACATCACAGGCGCCAGTGGTGAGAGCAGAGTTTGGCTTGGCACGCAGTCGTCGGAGTTCCGTGCAGACTCCTTCTTCCTCTCCGGAATACCTTGTTGAACATGTTTTAAGGGTGACTGTAGTGCTACACCACACCCGGACTTTCTTGATTCCGTCCTCTATGAGTCGGCAGCCCGCCATTCGGACAATCCAACACCATATCTCCATATCATTTGAGGAGCGAATAACATGGAAGGTTTTTCGAAAAAAAAAGGGAAAAAAAAGCAGTACCAATGCCGCCTGTGAATAATTCCACGGCCGCGGAATACCGACGCCCATCAAATGGAGGTTAAAGTGGGATAGCGCTTATCTCCACAACGTGTGTGTGCTTTCCTTCTTTTTTCTCTTTGTAATCCTTAATTGCGTAGAGAAATAATGCTTGAACGGCCAGGGCAGGTAGCTCATCCATGAGAGAATCGCGTATATATTATACATATATATATGGGGCCCCCCGGGCTGCTCCCATGGACTCAAGGACGTTAACTCCAAAGCATTCCGATCTTCTGCTTCTTCTTTCCTGCTGCCAGGGCAGACATGGACTCTCCGCGCCTCGACCAACTAAGGAAGACCCTCCGTCCGCTAACATTCGCCGTGTTTGCCGGCTCGCAGATTCTTGATATCATCAATGTCACCGGCGTGACCTTTGCTCTACCCAGCATCGCGGAGAAGTATGATATTTCAGAGACGGAGGCTAGTTGGGTTCTTTCTGCGTACTCGCTCACGTTTGGATCTTTTTTGTTGATTGCGGGAAGACTTGGTTTGTGCTCCTTCCCCCCCGCAAGATCATGGGATATCACTGGAGGCTAACCCTTTTCAATCTCTTTAAAGGTGATGTGATAGGGCATCACATGGTATACTCTGTCGGCCTCCTTTTCTTCTCCATTTGCTCTGCTATTTGTGCTGGGATCGACAACGTTATAGCTCTCTATGTCGTGAGAGCGCTTCAAGGAATTGCGGCGGCATGCACAATTCCGACCTCCTATGCTCTTGTAGCAACCACTTTCACAGGGAAAAGCCAGCAGATGGCGGTCAGTGGTCTGGGTGCTTGTCAAGCTGTTGGAGCTGTTATCGGAACTCTAGGTATGATACACCTCTTGGTATCCCCCCCGGAAAGCATGAGAACTGATAGTTTCCCAGTCGGTGGTGCCTTCACCACTACCTCTCTAGGTTACAAAGGACTCTTCTGGCTTTCCTTCGCCTTGTCGATGGTATTCGCGGTGCTGGCCTTCGTCCTCGTCCCTCCTAGCCCCACCAACATCCCCCTAGCGAAAAAACTGGACTACCCAGGAGCAGTCTTTATAACCATTGGTGCCCTCCTTCTTGTCTTCGGTTTCACCGAAGCCCCCACAGACTGGGGCCAGGCAAAGGTCATTGCACCCATCGTCCTCGGAGGCGTAATCATCATTTTCTTCTTCGTCTGGGAGGAATTCGTTCTGGAGAAGCACGTCTCCCTGGAGCCCCTCATCCCCAGGAAAGTCTGGTCATACCACAACTTCGGTCCTATCGTGGCGATAACCGGCTTCACCTACGCCACCTTCTTCATCTTCCTCCTGAACGGGAGTCAATTCCTCGTCCGCGTGCAGGGCAAGTCGCAAATCACCTCCGCCATCCAGTTCCTCCCAACTTCGGTCACGGCCCTGATCGTCATGCCCCTCCTGGGCGCCGTGTACGGCCGTGTACCGCCAAAATGGGTCATAGCGGCGGGCGAGGTCCTCGGTCTCGTCGGCATCCTCCTCTTCTCGCGCAACGAGGTGGACACCAACTTCTGGAAGTACACCTTCACAGGCGAGGTCGTTGCGATCATCGGCATGGCCGGCTACTTCGTCAATTACCTCAACGTGGCCATTTCCAGCGCGCCCAGCGAGATGCAGGGCCTCATCGCGGGAATCTTGCAGACAGTGGCGCAACTGGGCACCGCTCTGGGCTTCGCGATTGCGAGCTCGCTGGTTCACGGCGAGACGAGGGAGGAACTGAAAGAGTCTTACAGAAACTCGTTTTATACCTCCATGGCTTTTGGCGCTGCGAGTGTCGTCGTTGCCGTCCTCTTCATCAAGAGCTCCATGACTTCAGGGAACGAAAAATCCGAGGAAGTGGAGGGTAGCGTGAGCAATAGAAAGTTGACCGGCGACGGCGAGAGCACGACTCCAAGCACCGCGCTAGGGAGCAGGAATATCTCTGTGGAGAAGAGTGAGGTTTGAATGATGGTTTTTTTTTTTCCAATTTGCTTGCCAAGTGTACTGGCACTCTTGTCACGACATATTTTTGTTCCCCCCTTTTTTCTCCCTTTTTGAGAAATTGCAGAGAGGTGTCTGTTCTCTTTATTTTGTTTTGTGAGTGTTTTCCAGACCGCATTATGTGCTGGGACTTGACATCGTAAAAAGTCGTGTTATGATACCTAGAGAAGAGCTGGGGGAGGAAGGGCGTTTCTAAATCTGGGGGATTGGATTTCTTTTGTTCAGGCCCACTGCTGATAAATGAATAACCTGGTGGTTGGATTTAATGGATGTTGGATGTGCATATATTCCCCGATTGGCATATAGGAATAAATAGTTTCTTCCTCGGGGGTCCAAACTGCCAACTTGATGAACCTGCAACATAATAAACACCGACTGTGAAGATGGGTAAAGTTACCCCAAGTGCAACTATACCCATTATATTTTTGGAACCAGAGGAAAGTTCTGGAAAGGCTTAAGACTATAGTATGTTATAACCGAAGATCTACGATACCCATGTCACTTTAAGACTACACTGAAAGGCTTAAGTCAGTGCGAATCGTGGAAAAAAATGAACCCCATCATTCCCCATCACTCGGGTCTCACATTCGGCACAAACCAACGACGACGGTCTTCAGTCTTACCTTTTTTTTACTGGTGATGACGCATCATACATACAGCATGGCTACCGAACGCAAGGCCCTAAGTGGTATCGATATACCATCACCATCATCACAGATGAACAAAGTCACGAACTCCTCAAATATCGTCCAAATGATTTCATCAAAATGTAGCGCATCGAATCAGGGGGATAATTGAGGAACCGTCCAGACATTTCTTCTCTCCCCCCCCCCCCCTTTCTTTAATTGTACTGTAGTATGGAGAGAAAGAACTATGGCCAAAGTTTGAGATAAAGGTACTAGCGATATATGGATAAGTCAGATCTTGAGCAAACCGGGGGATAAATTCCACGTGTGTGCGCGGGGATAATAATTTATGATGATTACTGTGATAGCCAGTCGATGATCGAGACCTGAGCCCCGTTCGAGAACTAGCGCTGAGAGTGGTAGAGAGCAGTCGAAGGGGGTACAAGAACGAAAAGTGGGGTTCACAGGGGTGCTAGGAGGACCTAGAGATGGTCTACAGATATAAGTCTGGCTCTGCTACAGAAACCCCCAGAGGCGGCCACAGACATTCCGCATACGGCCATGTTGATAGCAGATATGTGAATGGCTAGCAGATATCTACGAATAACCAATCATGACGCCCAGATATCTGTAGGTTGGTCGCAAACTTCCACCGACATGATTGAACGTCCAAAGATATCTTCTACAGGTCTAGGTCCGGGAGGGGGGGGCGCATGGATGGTCCTGCATCGCAAACTGTTTCTCCTTTTCTTAACCTCTAACTACCGGACCGGACTCGGATATCGAGGAATAGTGGTGAAGGTAACAGATCACCGGTATGGTCGAGGCTGTTGATGTATATGATATTGGCCCGTCCGATCAATGGCAACGTGTATGCACACACACCCCGAGAACCTCCCGGGGCAAGAGCAGTTATGCACGAAGCCTGGGCATGCGAACGCCTACGGAAAGGTAAAAAATTACCCCCGACGACGAGCCCCCCCCCCCCCCCACCGTTACTCACCTATTCGTCGGCTCGTCAAATAATCAAATTGTCGGCCTCATTACGGGAACCCTTCTGCAGGTCGCTGGGTATGCTACTGAGAGTCAACCCCCTCCCCCCGCAGATTATAATCTATAATAAACAACAGTATTGCAGCGTGGTTGTGGAAGTGATACACCAATCAGCGCGCCGAGCACACCGTTCTAGGTGATTCCGAGTCAATGGACCAAGGCAGAGCGGACCCCCCCGGGTACGGACCGGAGCACTTAATCTTCAGTGTCTATCTGTCGGAAGGGTTCATACATGATTCTAAAGGATGACCACAATAGCAGAAAAACCTCTCCCATGGTATTATAGAAGAAGGAACTTAGTGTCTGCTGAGTTCTAGGCTACGAGTGTGTGGCAAGGAATGATACTACCTGCAATCGCCTCCGAGCTATATAAATTTATGACTGGACAAAAAAACCCTAAAGTGTGCTACCGGTACCACACTTCACCTAAGAGAGGAACGTAACCCCCATGGGCATTTTTGACCATCACAAATGAGATCTTTCCTACCGGACAAGATAATTTCGGCTTCTGTTGCCGCCGCCCTGAATAAGAAAAAGAAATATGCATAGTACCCTTCACTTCGTCCAGGCCATTTATCCCATCGTGTTCACAGCGCTGGTACTAGTACTGTACAGTACAACCACGTCCGCACAGTTCCCATACCCTCCAAATGCTGCCAGCCCATGGAAACGCATCCGCCCCCCCCCCCTCCTATAAGTCGGTAAGAAGCAAATCGCGATACATATTCACATTGCCCCTCGAGGCATATCCGAAAATGGTTACCCAAAAGCCTCTCGCTCTATTGCTATTGTAATGGTGTTGATACGTAATGTTCTTGACGAGTACTGTGCGGCCCCTCACTAGTTTTCCAAAACCTAATCACCCAAAACCAATAAAATCATCATTACTCGTTAAAAAAGAATCTATACCAGCCCTAGCCCATATCCGATTCAAGCCTCCCCCAGAAAAGAAAATCAGAATAGTCCAAAAGTAGTTTATGACAGCCAGCACATCAAAAGGCAAAGAGGTAGAGAATGAGAGCACTATGGAGGATCGGGTAGTAGAAAAAAAAATCACTTCAGTCCTAGCCACGCGTCCGACATCTAGTACCTGTACCCGCCGTGCATGTTGTTGGGACCAGATTTCTCATCAAAGGGTCTAGGACTGACGGAACGCATCGTTGAGTTATCCCCAGGACTAGAAGATCGATAACTGGAGCCTGTGACCTGGGGAGACATGCCACCGCTTCCTGGTGGTGGGGGAAAGTAAAGATTGCCACCTCCCTGGCCAGGGATGTTGCCATTAGCACTTTGATATGGCGGTGGTACTGGCGATGAACGGCCCCCAGGCGTGTGGATAGATTGACTGCGCGATGGAGGTCCGGGATGAGGTCCGCCAAGGGGGCCATCGCCCCAGCCTTTTGGAATGCCATCGACAACCTCATTCTGTCCCGGAACAACAATACTCCCACCGCCACGAACTTTCCCGACCACCATACCCTTTGCAACACCTTTCACGATGGCTCTTCGAGACACGCCAGACGCATCTACGTATACCAGACCAACATTCTTTACCGACCCGGTAAGCCCATATGCAACTTCTCTGGCCTCCTGGCCATATTTATGCCCAACCATAGTCGTAGCTGCAATGGAGCCCGAGGCTAACAAAGATTTTGACGCATAGTCAATACCGTCGGCGATCGTCGAGAAAGCTACCAGTGACTTGTTCAGCAACCCTGGGTTTGCTGGCCTCCCCTTCTCAGAGCGGCCGGCAATTCGGGCGCCGAGATTCTGTGCATGCTTGGACACTTGACCAACGGCCTGTGAAGACAATTTGGCAGCGCTCGAGGAGAGTGTGTGAAGTTGACGCACACGGTTGTGGGTGCTAGGACTGAACGTTAAGGGGGTTTCATTGGCCTTTGTCTTTCTGGTAAAAGTATCTGCCCCCGATTGGATAGCGTTTGCGATATATGAGCTCGTAGTGACAATTAGCCGGGACGCGGTTGCGGCAGTTCCGACGATTGACGAGTTCTTATAAGCAGGGTCAAGGGCGTCCTTCAAGTAATCTGCAGGACGAATCTAAGTTGGGGTTAGAACATATTTCCTTCAGGAACCTCGCCCCCGACCAAGCAAACTTTCGCGCAGGAAGCGGTAGGGGGCAGCTTACAGTGACCTGGCCCGAGCCATCTTCCGGCAGCGAGACCTCAACAGGTTCTAACGGCGAATTAGTTGTAAATT
This sequence comes from Tuber aestivum, assembly GCA_900010015.1. NCBI lineage: Eukaryota > Fungi > Ascomycota > Pezizomycetes > Pezizales > Tuberaceae > Tuber > Tuber aestivum. The sequence goes on from LN891142.1 coordinate 222,547, forward strand.
CCTTCACTTCGCAGCGGCAATGGGAAACAAACCTTTACTTCCGGGCTGTACCCCTACGGCATGAATGTGAGAACCGTCAACCTCACCAACCTCGTGCCCATTCTCCTCGTCAATCAAGACCAACCTGCCCTGCGATTTCTCGTCCCGGTATGTGCTTGGGTCGTACGGGGCATGAGCCTCACCAGCGCTGCCACCTCCATACCCCGCACCTTTCTCGTTTGCATAAGAGCTAGGCTGGTAGGCCGGTAGGGCAGCTTCTCCATCACTAAAGGCAATCCATTGGTTTATCGTGGCGGCGAAGCTGTCAGCCACCTGCGCCCAGGTTACCTGGAGATCGACTCCTTCGGCATTGAATTCTAGATATTCCCGAGGAACAATCCGATCCGCCGGGGGGAAAATGACGAGCAGAGCACCCTCCTCCGGCGCTCGAAGCTCGACGGTAAATGTAGAGGGGTCGAGCCTCTCAGCTCTTTGCTCACCGTAAAGGCGGGTATCGAGTTCTGTCGTTCCGGAAGAGGAGACGAACTTGATGCGTAAAAACTCATCCTCGGGGGCGCCAACGGCGGGTTGTGCAAACTGACGCTCACGGGAAAGGGTGAGAGTCCCAGTGACCTGGTTTGGATGAGATGGTTTGATGATTTGAACCCCCTTGAAGGAGAAGATGTTTGTCAAGCTACTCATTATCGGGCAACAGAGGGTAGTATTTCGGGTGATGAGGGTGAGATAAGACCTGATAAGACCTAATGTGCAGAGAGAGGGAGAGTACGGAGAGCAGGAGAGGTGAAGGAGTTGGTTTCGAGACGGGAAGGGGGGGGGTTTCTTCCGAGATATAGGGTACAGTTCCGGTACAGTACTCGTATAGTATTGCTTGGCCTCTGGACAGCATTACGTACGTGCACTAGACCTAAAGGAAATTCAATCACACATGAGACGGCAGGCGAACAAGGGTCCGGGTGGCCATCTCTTTCCTTGGGTGTGCGGTTGCGTGTCCTATCAATTTACCGTATCTCCCTCCCTACCAATTTCTGTGGTCGCTGAACTAAATAAGCTCAGCAGAAGGGCAACGGGAGACGCCGAGATCTACCCTTCTCTTCGCCGGAGAGGTCCCAACACCATGGCGTGAAGTGTACTTGTAACCCAAAGCACCGCCCCTTTGCCACGCGCTCTCTCCTTTCCCACCCACGCCACCCTTCTCAACGCAGCGCGCGAGTGGGGAAAAAAACAAAAGAACATCAGACAGGATTTCAAGATTTCCGGCCAGAAGGGCGAGGGAACGGCAGGAAATGGGGGAGAAAGAGAGGAAAAGAAAAAAGGGGGGGCGGTGCAGAGCTTGGGACGCTCGTGCCAAGAGGGTTTGTGGCTTTACAGCGGAAAGGGCTCATCTTGCGGTACTCGTACTTGCAAGCTGTTGACGCAATGTCCGACCCATCAGCTGGATACGATACTCGTAAATTTCGTGATGCTGTCTGGGTGTGGAACCCAAAAAAAGCCAACCGCCTCCATCGAGAGGTGGCAGGAAAATCTCTTAAACTTACTCCTGACTTTATCACACGCTCGAAGCGCTGTCGACTGACGTTATGACCGCGACAAACTCTAAGCTTAACTCTTGACTCTCTGGGCGTATGCAAAGGTTGTATACGAGACCGATAGCCACCTCCACCCAAGCACCGATAACGATTTCGCTGGGATGTCTGCCGAATAAACGTTGCCGCGATAGCCCGCTCTAACGGGACGGGTAGAGTTGGCTTGCAATCTAGAGTTCGCCATCCTCTTCATCCCAAGGACCATTCCCGTGCGATGGGGCGAGCCACCAATTGAGGGAGAATGTCGTCAGTGATAAGCCTCGTGCCCCGCCCTCCCGGGTACCGGTAATCCCTTTGTCGTACAAACTTCCATGACGCGAATCCTGTATGATAGGGTACAGTGCTGTGCACTGCGAGATCATTGCAGCACTATGGGGAGCAAGTACTCGAGCACTCTGCAAGTTGCGCCTGCCATGACGAGGAAATGCACACATACCGTGAAGGGCACAGGCCGGCTTGGATTCCCGTCTTGGGGGGGGCAAAGGAACCCCCTGTCCAGTCACATCCGGCGTCCAGGCGGATCTTATGGGTTAAGCGCTGGGAGAGGGGAGTGCCTGTATAAATAACCTTACCCCGTTGTAAATATGGCAGGTTACCATCAGATCGCTCCACGCTATCCGCCTGCAGGGAGAGGCTCAACTCTAGGCTAACGGCAAGTTTCCTGGTCCTCGACGGTCGGTGCGGTGTTTCCCACAGTTTACGCCCCCACTCGCTAGAGTTGGAGGGAAAGCAAAGGCAACGGTTGCCCCATCACCATCTGAGACTACAATCCAATGAGTTCATATCCGCACCACAAGTGTGATCTGTGTGATATCATACCTTACCAGTAAAGTGTAGTGCCAGAAGCTGTGGAGTGGGAGTGTGTAACCCTCGACTCCCCTTTTTTAATTGGTGGGAGGCGGTTTGCCACGGGTACAGTACTCGTACGGTAGGACACCAGTCGCCCAAAGTTAACTTGGAGTTTAGAACGACGATTCATTCAATATTTGCGGGCAAGCAACTATGCGCCCAGGGAGGCCGTGAACTTCCACCCCCATCGCTTCCGGCATGGTACAGTACAGGAACCATCTCGCGCCGGGGACAGTACGAGTAGCCGGCCACAGCAGGACCTCAGATACCGGTATGTGTACAAGCGCCGGCACCGTACTATTCCTGTGCCCCCTCTGAGAAGCCGCCCGCGTATTTGAGCCACCAGGTACAACCGATCGTCTGCTCCACCGGACAAATTGCAATTGCCACACTGGGCAATGCGATACCGGCACTGTACGGGTACTTGTACTCGTACTCGAGCACTAGTACTTAGGTCCTATCAACAGCTTCCATTAAAGGCAGCCGTGCATGGGTACTACCGTATCGTGGTGCGGCTACAAATTATGGTACCTGGCAAGCCCCACAAAAATCGTGCGTATCCGATTGGGCCTCTAAATGATTAGTCCACTCTTCAAATCCCCCCGGAAAATATATATACAGGGGCGGTTCTTCGGGTCATCTTTTCCTGGCGATTCTCAAGCACCTTCTAGGGACGCGGTAGTCTCGCCCTCTCATAAATACAGTACTCGAGGGTGACGGCGAACGATGCACCAAAAATCTAGCATCGTACCGGTACCATAGAAGACATCAAATTTGGAGGGGATCTTCGTTGTCCTCCACCCTTAGCGGGAGGGTCGGGCATGATGGCATGCCGGCAGTCAACAGTAGTCTCGCTCCGCTCAAACCAGCCATAAAAGCGGAGGGCAGCTTGTGAGGGTAGTGATATGATACCCGCAATTCCAATAATATTATTACTATTCCTGGCCACCACGCTGTTGAATAACTAGGCGTTTACTGTGCTCGGGGAAAAATCTTTGGATAAAAGTGTAGTGCCGGCACCACAGCTTACTGTATGTTACTCATGCTCACACTTTGCATCATACCGGTACAGGAAGCAAGTATACCGTGCAGGTACCGTGTTTACCCATACCGGGTAGCTTAAATTAAGTAAGGTGCTTAAGTGAGGTTGGGGTAAACGGCCCCCTCATTATATCCAGAGCCTAATTTAACCCTCGGGCCCGTTTAATTTTCCTCTCACGCACAGACAGACACCGCGCCGCACCACATCGGACGGAGGGGGTTCTGGCATTATACGGGTAACGACACTCGGTGGATACCGGTATGTGAAATCAATACCCCATCGCACAGGGTTGTCTCCTCCGCGCTCTCTCTCCCTCGATAAATAGACTTGCCCTGTCGGCCGGTATTATATAATAACTTCACAGCGAATTTGATTCCTAAACTAGCGAGGTGGAAGCTACAGAAATTGGAATTGGAGAGAAGCGTCTGACCCCAATTGTCCTTTTACGATGCCGGCACTGTGGGGGACTTCTACTACGGTAAGCTGCCCAGGAGAGCGCTCCTCCCGGAAATATCCAGGATACAGAGGGGTCTATAAATATAGGACAGAGACCTATTTGCCGAGCCACGAAAGTTTGTTAGCGCAATTGGTCGTGATGTACTAGTCGGGAGGGGAGACCGGGAACATGCACTGATTAAGTGCATGTAGACCCCTATAGTACAAGATTCTCCCCGAACGATCCTAGCCGGTGGTGATTTCCAAGGTCCACGAAGAGGTTATGCCCCCATGTATCCATCTGGCATATCGAGAGTGGGATACCCGGCGCTACACCGGATAGTAGAGGTTACTCTAGCGACACTTTGATACGGAGAATAGAGAGAATGAAAGAAAACCCTCCTCCCCCGCCCCCCCATGCTAGGTTTTGCCTATCGTAGGAGTATCTCTGAATTTCTCTGGTAGGTCAATGATCGTGCGGACATTTTCTAACGATACCCCACAAGCCACGAAATCTACACCCCAAAAACGAACACGGGTTGTAAATCACCGGGATGTAGAAACTGCCAACCGCTATGCCGATTTCAGAGAATCGAGTAACCGCCAGTCCGCACTTTGTTAGCTATCTTAGAGCGGGATGCCCCTCAACTCTTTCGCTTCGAGATGTTGCATTAAAGTTTCTAGTATCACAGGCTCATCTACGGTAATTTGTTTTGGGGTTTATTGAACGATCCTTAGTATCCCTGCCACCTTGATGCCCATGCCTTCCAACCTGCTCTACTACGGTGGTGCTAGGGCCAGCTGAATTATGTCAACTTGGGGGTTCCAAGGGCTCGACGTGCCACTCGTGCGCCTCCTGGACTTTTATATTGCCTCTTTGAGAAATACTGGTAAAGCTCCCTTGGGTAATACCGGTTCTGGGGATCACATCCTTCACCATCTTCCAAGGCATATCTGATTGTCACGTCCACCACCGATCCCCGTTTACCGTACCGTATCCATCAACTCGTCCGGCTTTGTTTGCTCGAGTATCATATTCCCCCCGAGCTTCCTTTATTTCCCACCAATTAGATTATGAACCTCCCACCCAACCATCAACAAAATTCTTCCATCACTCGTTACAAAAAACCAGGTAAACAGAGGTATATCAAACTAAGCTAAGATGACCCTCGAAAAGATTATAGTAATTGCAGTAAAGAGCAAAGCCGTTGACGGGACGATATGATTCCCACTACTCGAATTCTTGGAAAATCCCGAAACCGATGGGGACGAATCGCCCGTCCCAGCGCCGCTAGAGGAGGTCGGGCTTGAGGAAGAACCATTCGTAGACGATGGCGTAAGTACCTAAAACGCGGTTAACCACCTCCGCCTTCAATGAAAACCCACCGCAGAAGTAAAAAAGGAACAAACCTGATCAATAACATGCATAACCCCATTCTTAACAATCACATTCCCCCTCAGTACCTTCGCTTTACCGCCCCCGCCGCCTGTAATATACAGCGATCCCGATTCACGGACAACTTTGACGCTCTGTCCCGTCATCAAAGTCGGATACTCTCCCCCAGTCTCCAGGTCCGGCGAGTATTCTGCCTTCCCGAGCGTATGAAGCATAAGTGTATCCGAGAGCTCCTTCGGCGAAAGTTTCCCCTCGGGGTTTCCCAGCGCGGCGAATGCCTCCTGGGAGGGTGCGAAGCACGTCACGCCGGGCGTGGTATCGAGCGTTTGAGCGAGCACAGCACGGTTCAATGCTTGGGTGAGTGAGGTTAGGGACAACTTCCCCATCGAGCTCGTGCATGTCTGTGGGAGCGACAGTAGACTTTTTTTTTTTTTTTTTTGTCCGAGGTTAGCCCGGTCGTCGCTTTGCCGAAATCGAGAGTAGAGAAGAAGAAACCCACTCACTTATCAACAACATGCACATAACCATTCCCATATTTGATATCCGTGGTCACAATCGGAGCACTGTTCCCTACCCCACCGAAAACCTCCAATTTCCCTGCCGCGCTCGCCTCCCCCGAACTCCCGTACCGCGAAGCATACACTACATTCCCGCCACCCCCGCCGCCCAGGTTCGTGTACTGCGAATCCTGTAAGAAGGTTGCCGCAGCGACCCCCCCACGCGACGTCAAGTTCGAAGCCGGAAACGAGCCATTCATGACGTGGTACGACAGTATCGCCTCCAACTGCGTTCTCGAGAAATTGCCCCCGCGAATGGTGGTGTTGGTTTCAGCGGCGTACTTGGCGAAGGCGGCGTCGGAGGGGGCGAGGAAGGTACGCTGGCCATAGGATTTGTCGTCAAGGAGTTGGGCGAGCGCCGGGTTGCTGGTCAGTATCGAGCGCAGCGTGGATAGTTTCCCGTCCGTTGCTACGGCGTCGGCAATCTTGTCCTGCGCCTGGATGCCCACGGCGCAAGCAAGGAGGAGGTAGAGAATGGGGGGTAAGTAACTCCTCATTTTGAATTCTTAATCTTGCTTCCTCCGAGCAATTGATTGGCTCGATGAAAGTGTCAATCCGGGAGGGGAGGAGGGGGAGAGCAATAATTGATCATCCCGGATACTTATATACAAACGCCAAATCCCGAGCCCAAGCCAACCTAGGCAACAAAACCCCACACCCCCAACCGCAAAAAGCACAGCACAAAGAACCCGTATCCTCCCATAGCACCATACCGCTTCCGCACCCAAAAAGCCCCAGCCCCACCAGACCACGCAAGCCCTCCGACCTCGAGCGCTGTGACTAACAGATATCATACTGCCGGTACCTAAACACGTTGAACCTATCCCAGTAAATGCAGCTTTCCTTTTTCCTTTCCTCCCGCTTCCTTTCGCCCACGAGTAGTTTAAGCAACTTGGCACAGTGCTGTACTGTACGAGTACTGTACTGTACACTGAATTACCGGTCCAGTCCTCCGGGAAAGTAGACAACCAACTTACTACAAGCGAGAATGGAGGGGGGAAAAAAGAAAAGTGTGAGCCGGAGCCGCACAGTAGCCCGAACCCCGGGAGGAGCGGGGTGGGGGAGGAGGAGGAAAGGCGGTGGGACGAAAACGGTGTATTGGTCATCACGTCGTATCACTCGCTAAGATGGTGAGGTCTTCCCGGGTCCTTTTGTTCCACTGCCATTCCCGATATAGCGTGTAAACGGAGGTGGGGTGGAGGTGGTGGGTACTTTTGATCCACTGTAGCTATGACATTCCGGCAGAATCGATAATGGCCCATTGCTGTCCACTGGATGGTTTACGGAGTAGGGGAGGAAAAGAAGGTGAGTGTGCGTGGACATTGTGTGATGATGGTACAGTACTGTACAGGAATAGAAGCGATGTATGCGAGTGGACTGGCGCCATGATTACTGAATTCGAGCGCATCAGCACTAAAAACCGTTTTGGCCCACGTGTCACCGATCCTTGCGAGGCGTGTGGGTTCTATGGTACCGTATTATAAGGTACCGGTACTCTAAAAGTACTAGTACAGTACTCGAGTACTACCGGTTTGACAAATCGTTCCGTATGATCGGTGGTTACCGACCAATACCTGAGAACATCCCATCCCTGCAAATTACAAGCCCTTTACAATAATGTTCCTTCATGAGTCCAGCCATCCCACAGATTGTGAGAGAGGCAGACTATTGCTCTTAGGAAAGGAAAGAAAAGAAAAAAACTCTGTATTTCTGAAATTTGAAAGCTCTTACAGCATGCTAAAAGTACTATTGTCACCTTTTACAATTGTTATTAACTAAGGGGTAATGTGAAAAACCTACTAATATTAGGTAGAATTAAAATTATTAATACAAGAATCTACTTCTGCCTAGGTAGTAAATCTAAGAAGGTATACCACTAGGTTTTATCTGAATTATGTAGTAAAGTTATTCCAAATGCCTTTGTAAGTCCAGTTGGAAGAGCTTTGAAGTCTATTATTATATACTAGAAGCAAGGTCAGGAAGAAAGTTCTTTTGAAATACTAGTATGCTGTAAGGAGGTTAGCTTGGATAATAGAGTATAGGAATTGGACAGAGTGGGGTTTGGTGGGATTATTTTCTGTAATAAATACTTGGTTGAAAATTTTGAAAATTTTAAGAGTAGTATTTACATTTTCAGAATACCTAAGAAAAAGTAGTACAAGGACCATATCCATAGAGTTATAAAGGGATCTGGAATAAAGCTACTGGTGCAGGCCTGTATCTGGAGTTGAAATCAAAGTTCTTTAATTTCTATCCTTTGGAAAATGATTTAATTGATATATGGTAGGAGATGGAGAATATAGTTAGGATCCTATTCTTTAGCAGAATGCTGGTGGTACAAGAATATATATACTGTAGGAAATACTATGGCCTGGTTTGAGAAAAACAATACAGAGGTTATGAAATAGATCCCAATTCATCTGATCTTAATTCTATTAAGTATTCTTGGAAGAGGGTAAAGAAGAAGCTACATCAGTGGTTTCCTGTTATTTATAAGACCAAGGAGGGTTTGGATACTGCTAAAAAGCACCTAGTAGAAGCTCTCAATCATATTCAAACCCAGGATACCAAAGGTATTTTTTCTTTTTCTTTAGAAAAGCTATAGGAGTCTGTATCTAAGAGTGTAGCTGCTGTTCTGAATGCAAGGAAATGATATACAAAGTATTATATTTTTTGTTCCATAATTTTATATGAATATTCCTGTACATTTATTTAATACCTACCCAAAGTTTCCAAACTCCCTGACCAGTTCTGGTTGAGGGGATGAGAGATTTCTAGTAGTAGTGGGGTTGTCACTGGCATAGCGGCCCCAGACGGAGCAATTTGGAATAGTACTCGTACTTTACTGCACCGGTACAGTACACCAATACGGGCACAAGCACCACAGTGACCAACTTCCACTCATCCCGTCGCGGCACTTTTAAAACTCTCCACACAACCCCCACATCCCAACACCAGAAGCTAAAATCGGCCAAGCCAAAAATAACATAAATGTGCGATACACCTAAAGCGCACTTCTACCGGACCGAAAACGAAACAAACTCTATCTAACTTACTAGTGCGGCAGGGTTGAAGTTGAGCGCTTTCTATGAGAATTGCCATCTTAGGCGCCCAGCCTCAACTCGGTCGCGCGGGGCCAACACCAACTCAAATCTGCAATTCTTCAACCTCGCTCCCGGAACTTCTCATCCCATCCCTCTCCTCGACCTTTGTGCACACCCACGTTGAAGCATACATGTTAACCCGATCAATGCATGCCCCGGGACTTCTATCCCCAACCCTCGTGGCTTTAAACCCCTCCTCTTCAAATACACTCATATACCAGGGACTCCGGCCAGCGCTACGGATGAGTGCTCTCCCGCCAACCTTCATCGCGGCGTTCAGCGACTTGATTTGCTTCCTGGCTTCCGCGCCGTCCGTTTCGAACCAGTCCATCGAGTCCATTATCACTGCGATAGAGAGCGTGCCTGGTTGAATCCTCGGGAGGACATGGTTGATCTCGTCGGTGTGGATGCGAACATTGTCCAGTGCCCCGGGACGGGACAACTTTGCATGGGACTTCGGACACAAGTACGCCGGGCGGGACTTCTCCGTGTATCGACCCCGGAGGCAGAGCTGGTAGAAGTAATTATCCTCACTGAGGAGGCTATTCTCGGCCACAGGGTCTAGGGTGTTGACTACGTATTCCCACATTGCTCTCCCACTATCTTTATCTGCCCCCCGGGCGGGTTGTAGGTAGTCGTGGATTATCATATCCCGCTGATTCGCCGGCACGCCGAGAGCTCTCCAGAGGAACCGATCGCGGTCGATTATAGCCCAGCTAACCCACGAGGAGAGTATCACGGGGCGGAGTTTGGATCGCCAGGTTTCGCGTTGCTCGTTTAGTGTTCTGGCGGCACACATACGTTCGACGTATTTTGACACGCCGAAGATACGGAAAAGCCATTTTGCAGCGATGATTGCGAGCCGGGATTGCCCCGTCTCGTATAGCCCCCCACCGAGCCACGAGGTGAATACTTGTCGGTGGTCGAACCAGTATTGGAAAGCACGGGAGGACAAGTAAGGACTCAACTTATTCACCAGCAACCCTCCAAAATTCTCGTGTCGGCCCAGGCCAAAAATTTTCCAAATGTCTTCATAGGGTAGGGCCGAGAATGCGGCTAGTTTGAGTTCTAGGAGGTGGTTTTGTGTAGGGTTTAAATCTACAGCGTGGATTCTCTTAGGGCTTGCCTCGATGAGGTAGTGCAGGATGTTATCCCCTGCGGAAGTGATAGCCAGCACAACATCATCCGAACCGATCTTTAGTACTCGTTGATCCACTCGTGGGTCTTCCCAGGTGAAAGCGTAGATGTAAGAATTGTTGAATTGCGTGTGCTTCTGTAAGAGCTCGTCATAGTAGATTCTCCAGTGGCGATTTTGGTAGAAGGCGCTCGGGAGTGGAAGGTTTGTCGCAAGATTTAGGACCGCGGCTTCGAATCCTTTGGAACTGAGTTTAAACATGGTATCCGAAAGTTGGGCGTTCACCTGGACTTTCGACATGTGGTGGATTGGGGAAAGGTATGGAGATTCAGCATCAGCTGCGTCAACGAGTGCTTGGACATTGGTTACTGTGTGCAATTTCTGACAGCCGATCCAGATATAGTAGGGGATCCCGCCCAGTATGCGGTTCCTAAAATGTACTGAGCGGCCTATCGGGTATGACACTGGGACTAACTTAGCACTCACCGCTCATTCACGCTTAATACAGTCCCGAATTTATACTCCAAGTAGTCCCGTCTCCCTTCGTCAAGATTGACACGATCAAACTCAAACCACACTCTCCAGAATTGTCGCGAAAACCAGTTTACATGGCGGCTGAGTACTCCACCGGTGTATGTCCTACCGGCAAAGTTTGTTGAGGACTGCACGTAGAAGTCCGCAACGCTGATTATACCTTCGGGCGACAATAGGTTCAGGAGAGAATCGATCACGGAATAGAAGCTTCGCAGATCAGAACTCCGGACGCTGAGAGCAGTGCGCGGGGATGGAGGGGGATATACTCGGGAATCATAGACAGTGAATAACTCATAGTGATCCAATCGGCCTTCTGTTCCAATCTGAATACCCGAGCATCCATACACACGACTTCCACATTCCCCCACCCAAGTTTGCCAAACCTCTCCCTTGCGACATCGCACAAGCTCGGGCTAAGGTCTACCAGGTAAACCTTCGAAAAGAACCCCTGAACTGAAAGATATTTGTTTAACGTCTCGACATTATACCTAACCCCAATTAACCTGCTATCCTCCTCGACCTCCCCCGGCGGAACAAGAAACAAACCCAGTGCCACCGCCAATATCCACCCAAACCGCCTTTCTTCCCTCCTTCTTTGCCCTGTACTTCAACTGGGCCGCAGCGAGGGCCAACATCTCCTCCCTCCCTCTAAGTAACTTCCCCCGCGTCGCGTCATAGATGTCCGCCTGCCCTTTGTAAAAGCTCTCTAGGGCATCTTGCTGACCGCCGTTTATCTCCGCCGAGCTTCCGGAGAAGGGCTTCAAGAAGCAATTATAAAAGAAAACTGCGTAGGGATTTCCGGAGTAGAGAAGGAAGTATACCACTAGTGAAATAGCAAATAGGAACGCTCCCAGAGTGAACATTTGAATATCTAGAGGCGTGAACATCCGTCCATTACTACTGCTCGGAGGTTCCCAAGGGATTGGAGGGTGTGAGTCCATTGTGGGAGTGTGCGCTGCTCGACAACCCCAATCCATGGAAGAGGCCCAGTGGTTTTAATTTAAGCACAAGATTCTCTCCCCCTCCTACCCACATATAACCCCGATCACCTCCCCTCACCTCCCCTCCCCCGCTCCATCTATCATCACGGGTATCATCCCGCGAGTTCGGCAAGATGAGCTTGAGTCGGAGGAGAAGAAAGCGCATGCATGAGAGCGGCCAGTTCAGGTCATTCAACCTCCAGTAATTCTACCATGTGTCTTCGCTGCGGGAAGCAAGGCTTGAATCACCCAATCACGTCCTATCCCCTAGGCATCTGTGCGGATACTTGAAAGAAAAGACCTTTCACGCCCTTAAATTCACGCTCTAGGATCCTGGGATGTGATTGGCCGAAGTGAGTATTGTATCAGACTAGCTCCGTTGATAACC
>LN891142.1:237847-248315 GCA_900010015.1 Tuber aestivum
TCCTATCTGTCCATCCCTGCTGAACTAGCCAGCAAAGATAGGCAGTCATTGTCTTATTCTTATTTTGACCCCCACAATTATCAGCCCAAAGATAGGTAGTAGGCTTCATCCTGCCTCCAGATGTTAGGAAATAGTGGAGTAGAGATACTACTTGGTTAGGACCTTTTGGTTGCTGTGCCTCAGTATAGAGTAGGTGATAATGCTTATTATAAGACTTGTTCTCATCTACAATACCAAAAGAGTATAACTTGAATGGAGAAAAGAAATACCATTGACTAGGTTGCTGAGGGAGCTTTGGTATCTCAACCACCTGTTGGAAGTCAAACGAATAACATGCTGTATCTTGTGCATCTGATGATGCTTGCAAGATAGTTGTTTCATAAAAGTCTCGACACTCACGATACTCTTTACGATGCTGATCCCGTTCTGTCTGAGTCTGTAGATGTCTCTCATCCTGCTCAACCTCACTCTGAATTCTGTTCTTCCCCTTATGAGATCTGAGTTTGCCTTTCAGTATAGTACAATGATCACAAATATCTTTTGCCGCAGTTCTGATATGCATCTGCTTAAATCGAGGACTTGTTTTCCAATACTGGCGAAAGCTTGTAAGAGATATTGGTTGTTCTAAGCTTTCCTCATTAAGTTTAGTATGTAAAATACGTAAAGAGAAAAAAGAAGGCAGTAAATTTTGATTATCCAGCTCTACTCTGGTAATCATAGTCCCATCTTGTTTATATCTCTTGTAAGATCTTGTTGCTACAGGCTCACCATAGTCCTTTTCAATTTGCAAAAGAAAACTTTCTATACGGTCTTTTGCCTCTTTAGACAAGCTTCTATTCGCAGGCTGTGCTGTGCGCTTATGAATTGGAGGAGAAACTGACTTTCCTAATTTTAGATTACCCAATAATGTACGTACTTGATACTTGCCCAGTATCCAGTACTAGCAGAAAAAGGAACAGCAAACTTGACCAACAAAGGGGATTATATACTTATTTCTCGATATGCGCTTACTTGGATCTCGTTCACTATCTTCCATTTCTAGAAATGATTTCTTGTTGTAGTTTCTAGTTCCATGTGGTTTCACGAATCTCATAGTACTAGCTATAAGACAGCTTGCCAGCAGTTTCCGCTGCTTGATTGTCATTGCACAATTACCCTTCATCCAGGTAAACCATTGTGCATAACAAGCTTGTTTAGAGCAATCTCTCTTACAGGAACAAGCCTTGTCAATATTTGAAAGATGGACTGAGTACTTATCTAATTGTATAGAGCTGTGCTCCTTAATATATTCTTCAATCATTTGCTGATTGGAATTATCACTTCTGTCCCCTGCTTCTCCGCATTAGTTAGCAATAAGTTATATAGCTTAAATACTATTAGAATCTTTTGTTGTTTATAATAATAGTTATAGTATTATTAATTTTCACTATTGGCTATACATACCATCCATACTTTCTATCAGATCATCCTCTGATTCATACTCAGACTCAACCTCATTTCGCCATTCACTGTCATATTGTTCACTTGATATTGAATTTGAGTCTGTAGAAGACATATTCGATGATGCTAATATTTCTGACATTGTAATAATTGTTTAAAAATGTTGTAGAATCTATAGTTTAAAAAATTTAATATAACCTAATTATAGGATGTCAGCATCAGTGTTACATAATAATATAGAATAAATTGTACAGAGAATTTGTATTAAACTTAAATGAATACTTAATTGATAATTGAACTAATTCTTAGAGCCAGACTATAATTTTTATTATATATTCACTCCAGTGTCAGTTATAGTATATACATCATCACATATCACTTGTATTATATAAGCAAAATACCATGGCAGTATGTAACAACACTCTAGAAAATAGACTCGTTGAAAATAAATGCAACCAACTTCAAACTGAAATAGCAGAACAAGGAATGCACTTTTGATAATAATTCTTCTTTTAAAATGTACTCAGAAAGCTAATCTTATTTTACATGGCAAAAAGTATATTTCTCAAAATTTTAGTTTTTCTCATATAAAATGGTTTACAAAGGTCATTAGTTGACAAATAATATTTTCTGAGATACTGAACATAGACTCTATATGGCTAGCTATGTGGTTAAGCTCAAATAAATTATTTGATGTTGTGGCCCGAGAGTGGATTTTCATTTGGCACAGGCTCATATTATTTTAATTAAAGTCTATAAAATCAAAATTTCTGTTACAAACTGTGACAAAGCAAGGCAGATTTCACATGACGCACACTAGTGCGTCATAGGTTATTATGTTTACCTGTTTATGACTCACAGTTGTGAGTTATACGATGTTATAATTTTCGCACATGACTCAATTTATGAGTCATGGGTTTCACTCAGGTGACGCAAGTTGCGCACCTGACTTGATTATTATGGTTTGATTAGTTTTAGGTATGTTGCGCAGTGACTCATAGGAGTCAGCTGATGGATTTCACATGACTCACGGTTATGAGTCACAGGGTTCGCGTGATGCGAAGTATGAGTCACGCCAGGTGAAGAGCTACTATATAAAGAGTTACTAGGACCCCGAGTATTAGCTCTTCACATGTTCTTCTTGTTTATTTCCTACCTTTAAGTCATTACAATAAAACCTACCTTTATACTCTTTAAGACTTATCTTAAGAAACTTGAGAATTGTCTTTCCTCTCAAGTGAGAAAACTATCTCTCATCCTACATTGAATGATTAAGTCCTAAACGAGGACTTAATCAGATTAGAGGAATAGGCATGATAAGATAGAAGTCAAAAGGACTTGACTATCAGTACCGCATAGGCATCGGCCTAAGAACTATTACCTTGCTACTAATTAAGAATTGTTACCTGTCGCATCCCAGCGCTCGGTAGGATTCTTAACAATTTCCTATAATAGAATCTAATAGAATACATGAAGATTCAGAGTCTGATTTATTAGTCAAGTTATAATTATAAATTTACAATAGTTTTCTAACTCTTATAGTACTATATATTTATGCTCAGCCTTAATCCCATGTTTTATATATGAATTTCCAACTTTGAAATTTAGTTTATACCATCTACACTTCAAGTGAAACATGATAACTTCTATATTTTTTTCTACTATGTTTTATACATAATTCCTATTTTTCTTTCTTCTACTAGTAGTCAAAGTCACAAACTATTATCCAAGAAAAAAAAATAAAAAAGTAGTGTCATACTTGCTTCAGCATCATACTTGCTTTGTCTGATTATGAGTGAAAAAAATATATAGGAGCATAATAGAGTATTTGTCAAGCTAGAGTTTTATTTCTTCAGGGTGAGATGTTGTCACAAACTGTGACTAAGCAAGGCAGATTTTACATAGCTCAGATTTCCAAGTTATAGGTATGTGGGGATTTCACATAACGCACACTAGTGCGCTATAGGTTATTATGTTTACCTGTTGGTGACTCATACTTGTGAGTTACACGATGTTATGATTTTCGCACATGACTCAAGTTATGAGTCATAGGTTTCACTCAGGTGACGCGAGTTGCGCACCTGAATTAGTTATTAAGGTTTTGATTGGTTTAGGCATGTTGCGCAGCGACTCATAAGAGTCGGCTGATGGATTTCGTGTGACTCATAGTTATGAGTCACAAGGTTCGCGTGACGTATAAGTATGAGTCACGCCAGGTGAAGAGCTACTATAAAAAGGGTTACTAGGACCCCTAGTATTAGCTCTTCACACATTCTTCTTGTTTATTTCTTACCTTCAAGATTATTATCAATAAAACCTACCTTTACGCTCTTTAAGATTTATCTTAAGAAACCCAAGAATTGTCTTTCCTCTCATAAGGAAAGATTAAGTCCTAAGCGAGGACTAAGGAGAAGAATAAGGAGATAGGCGCGAACAAGGTAGTAGTCATAGGACTGGACTATCGGGATTGTGTAGGCATAGGCCAGAGGACTATCACCTTACATCAAGAGAAGTATCTTTACCTGTCGCTCGGTCCTACTCGGTAGGATTCTTAACATTAGAACGTGTCTACAATGCGCTACTTAACGATTACACCACGGATCCTTTCAACAGAGACCACGAGGGAGACATAGACGTCTAAGACGACAGTCTAGGATTAGGAGGATTGGAAGAAGTACTTAGCGAAGCAAGCCAACACTCAGCAAGATCAACAAGTCCCGTCACCCTCAAACCAATCACTCCACCTATACCAGAAGAAACTCCAGACATACTAAGACCTAACAGAATGTCAGCACCAGGACCGCCACCAGCGGGGCCAGCCCTGTTCACGTGAGAAGAAGTGCAACAGATGATATGAGAAGAAATCTGAAATAAGGATCAAAAGCCAAAAGTCAAAACACCACCAAGATACGATGGCGAAAGAAGCAAACTACGAGGATTTATGGTCCAACTCCTCACTGTAACGGACAGGGTCTGAGGGTCGGGTAGCCCAAGGCACACCATGATCAGGACAGGCAGGAATCTGGAGACGAGGTCTAGGTGCGGGGGCACAACTGGAGCGAGTTGTATGAGGCTCAGGGTTCAGGGGCTCAGGATCAGGGTTCAGGAATTCAAGAGGACGCCAGACAGTAGAGAGTGTAATTCCTAGGTACAGGTGTCCGAATTCAATCTAAGTTTATTTATCCTAGTCGCGCCAAAACATGGCTTATGATCTAGCTAACATCCCTCGTAACCCATAAATCATAACAAAATCACGACCACGGCTAACCGTCCCGCAACCCTCCACCCAAACATAAATCCAAAAATCACAACCAACAGGCTCACGGGCGCTCAGACCGCAAGCAGCCTCCCGGATTAACGCGTCTTCCTGTCCCGCAGATCCTATCCAACATCAACACCGCCATCAGCAATTTCAGTCTCCACATACTCCACAAAAGAAAGATACAATCTATCCCAACACCGTGTCGTGTTCCTCCAATGACCCGAAATATCAACAAACGTGCCATCACAAAAACAACAGCGGGGACCTTTCACAAACTCATAACTCCTTGCCCAAGCCAACACACTAGACACTTGCTCGCCAAACTCCATGTCCCCCCACCTTCCAAAAGCCCGAACCCAGTACAAACTCATACATCGATCCAAGCAGGGCGGGGAGGCCGCGACGTGGACACGGAAGGCCTTAATCAGTGACTGCCCGTCTAACTGTCGACCTCGTTTCGCAATCGCGGTGTCGCACCCGGGGCACACAGTCATATCTGGGGGGAGGAAAAACCACTTGTTTCCCCCAATCCTGGCCGCAGGCAGTCGGCAGTAACCGTACTCGTGGGTCGTGGAACACCTAACACATTCCCACCCATTTTCCTTGACGATTAGTTGCCCATCCCGCTCCACCAAGAGTGTTCCATCAAACGGATTCCCTGCAACCACCAGCTCGCCATTCATCTCAACAACACTCTTCGGGATTCCCAGTCCCAACCACCGGTGTCCCCTCCACCATTCTTGCCACTCCTTGACCTTCCCGTCCTTAAACAATGTATCTGCTGAGGGTCGGTCCCGAAGGTAGCGCATAGTCTTGATCCAGTGATCCCGATCGTCACGACCCAGGCAATCATCATGTCCTACCAGTCCAGTGCCGCTTCGTATCTGAATCAGGACATATGCATCCAGCCTGGTAAGCCCTCTCAGGTGCCGCGGCGCGGTGGGTGCCCGCCCGTAGTAGTCATGGCCTTGTGCACGGTGCCATTCTGCCCATTCGTGTCGGCGTAACTCCCGCGCCATTGCCGCATGTCCGATGCCGAAGCTAACGCCTTCCCAGTCAGTGGGTTTCAGCACGCGGGACACACAATCTTTGGCCTTCAAGTCGACCAGCTCATTCCCGGCAACGCCAGTATGTCCTGGGACCCACTCACAGTGCACCTTCCCGCACCCGTTCAGCAGCGGGGCAAGTACTTCCCAGGCCTCAGCCGAGTCGCCTTCGGGAAACATGTTCTCAATCAACATCAGCGCAGGGACACAATCCAAAAAGATATGAGCGTCAGCTCCGGGGTGAACCTCCTTCAGGTATCTCAAGGCTCCCACGACCGCAAACAGCTCACATTCCACAATGCTCCACGATGGAGGCACTGCCTGTCCCATTACTCGCGCCACCCCCCGGTGGTACACAGCCCATGCAGCACCGGCCTTGTCCGAGTTCTTGGACCCATCAGTGTACACCACCACCCCTGGTGAGTTCATAAGGCCAGCGATCTTGCCGTTATGTTGGGCAGTGATCACCTCCTTACCCTTCCCAATAACAACTGTAGGCCGCTCCCGTAACTCGACGTCCGATGCCTGTCGTTGTGCCACCATGCCTTCTTCCTTCCAGGTTTGCCTGATGTGCCCGAACCAAGGGTGGTCAGCACAATGCCGAAGGTTGATGAACCGGCTGTAACAACGTCGCTGGAGGTACCGTCCCTGGATATGAGCAGGCGGTATACCAAACTCGGCCAACAGGATATTGTTAGCCAGCTTAAAGGGGGTGCGGAACACGGATCGCAGGCAGTTGTTGACATGGACCTGAATCTGTTTCACATACGACTTATAGTCGGTTACAAACTCAAGCCCGTAGTATACGGTCAGGAGGTAGGCTGCTTGCACCAAACGGTAAGTTTCCCACGCCTCAATTCCACCCACACCACCATATCTCCGTCCCAACGCCATCACCCTCCTTCTCACATCCAAACCCCTATCCAACCAATACCTCATATGAGCCGAAAAATTAAGGAAAACATTAAACCTATACCCAAGTACCCTCAGATCCTGAGACGGTTCAACCAGTTCCCCCATCAATTCCATCCCTTCCCAAGCCCTATCCCCAAACCCGATCCACTGGGTCTTAAGGGCACTGAAACCCATACCACGAGCCCTTGCCACCCTGTCGAGGTCCGAGAACAGTTCCTCAGCATGTCCTTGGGCGGCCCTCTGACTTCCGGCAGCCACCAGGACCACCCCGTCATCCACATAGGATACTACCACATGTCGCACACCCGGAGTGTATCACAACCTAGGTGAGAAGATATCGGCCACATACGCACCAAACAAAAACGGGGACAGGGGAGACCCCTGTGGGATACCTTTGCTCATGTGGTACCTCTTAGAAACCCTCCCATTAAATCGGAACCGAGCTGTCCAGTTAGCACACCAATGCCGTATCCAACGACACAGTGCGATGGTGCAGCCTCTTGCCATCAAAAAATCGGAGAGGAGGTCAATATCAATATTATCAAACCCTCCTTCCACATCCACCGACAGCATCATCCTATGGTATCCCTCATTGTGCCTAAGGAACTCAAAAACGACTGCCATGGCATCATGGACACCACGCTTCCGGTGCGAGCCGAACTGGGTGTCACCCAACTCCAGGCACTGTGCCAACCTAATGAGAATCACCCGTTCTGCCACCTTGGCTATGACTGGTAATAGGTGGATCATCCTTCACGCTTTGACCATGTCATATCGTGGTTTGCCAACCTTGGGGATGAGCACAACTTTGGCTTCATGCCAGTCCGGGACATCGTATCTCAGTCCATGGTCCAGCATCCGCCTCATATCCTCAGGACACTCTCTCTTCCAGAACCTCAAGAAAGGGTACCCCATGTCATCCAACCCCGGACCTGTGTTGGTGGGCGATCTCTGTAGTGCCAGTTCCATTTCTCGGGCAGAATCCAGAGCCACTTCGACGGGGGCCCATTCAGGCTGCACCCCGGGTACCAGTTGTGCCGCGATGGCGTCTGAGATGTCCTCATGTGTTGCCACCATCGTGCCATCAGATAGCTCCATAGCCGGCAGCGTCCTCCTGGCGTCCAACCGTCGTACCATGTTAAACACGGCGGGGTCCTCGGCCTGGCTCAGCTGTCCACAGATGTACTCAAACCTTGCCCGGACGACCGACGCCCTGTACACGCACCTCGCCAACCGATAGTCAGCATTGTAATCGGGGTCCTGTCGCCCAAATTTCCTTAATCTTCGGACATCCTGTCGCATTCGTTCCAGTTCAGGTGTCCACCATCGGCACGGAATCCTACTGGGTGGCGGCCTAGGTAGAGCATTGACAATTCCTCGAGCCGCAGCCCAAAGCTGATCGTCCGGCACCCCTTTCAGAGCCTCCAGTTCCGCAGCGACCTTCTCCCAACAAACCTTCTTCCATGCTGGGCGTGTCCTAATAATACCAGCGGGTGCTGTCACATCCAACTTGATCAGCGGTCCCATGTGCTCACACCCAACAATGTCGCTGTACCGATGTTGGATCGAGTTTGCATAGTGTATGCACAGGTCAATCCTCGAGATGTCGCGGAAGGTAAGCCCAGTAGGGAAGGTCATGTTGTACCCGTTGTCCTGCATCCACTTCTTCAACCATCCGCCCCTGTGGTTTCGGCCATTGGGGTCCCAGTAAGGGTCTCGGGCGTTCCAATCACCCACTAACACATCACACCCCGCCAACCTCCCCAACTCTCCGCAAAACACATCTTTGCCATCCTTGGGCGGGAGGTAAACACCAGCAAGCTTCCTCTCCACCCCACCATCATAACACCGCACCAAAGAAAAACACCTCTCATGCCCCACAACATCAAAAAGCCCGCACAAAGCCGAGCGCACAAAAACCTCAACGCCTGAACCCTTAACAAATGAAAACAAATCCCACCCGTTAGCTTCATGTGGCACATGTAAACCATCCGCATCAACCGGTGGTTCCAAAACAAAAAACAAATCAACATAGGAAAACAACTCAAACGCCGCCTCCCGATTCCTCACCCCCTTCCCAACGTTTAATGCAAGGGTTGTAAAATGCATTAATAGTGGAATGAGGCTGGAGCCTCCGCGGAACCACGTGAGCTCACTGAGCCCTTACCATGAGTAGTTGTATACCCTACAACAATGGGGTTATCAAGCATGCCGCTCACATACTTATTCTGGTCAAGCCTCCCAATCCGTGGTAGACCATTCTTTTTGGTAGGTGGCGGGGGGGACACTGGAGGGGGCGGGGGAGGGGAGGGGGAGGGGTCAACTTCCTTGCCCTTGGATGATGAGGCCTTCTTGCCCCGACTCTTCCTGCTCCTGTTCCTCTTAACCTTCTCCTCCTTGCAGTCCTTAGTCACGTGCCCTGCCTCATGGCAGTTAAAGCACCTGACCACCTTCTCCTTCTTACAGGTCTTGAATGTGTGCCCGACCTCATGGCAATTGTTGCACCTAAGTGCCTGTTTGCACTCGTATGCCATATGCCAAATCTTGCTGCAGTTCCTGCAACTCCCAGTAAATTTCCCGGAAGGCACAACAGCCACCTGCCTTTCAGAGGCTTCCAACTCCCTGCAGTACTCTTCATCCCTTGATTCTCCAGCATCCTGTCTCCTGTTCCTCCTCATCACTCGATCTGAGAAGCCCTTGCGACTGGTGTCGTCGACAGTCTCTGGGGACGGAGCGCCTGGCGGGAGTGTGGGTGGGGTGCCACGCGTCTCAGTGGCGGTGCAGGACAGGTGACCCGTGAAGTGGTCCGACCTATCACAAAGCAAACAAAGCCTCCGGGTGTGGGAACAAGCGTTCCCTTTAACCCCTGGGCAGTTAATCATGCCACACTCATGGTCCTTAGACAGGTGCGACCCCAAGCAAAAACGACAACGGGAGGGGAATGCGCAGGTGACCTGCATGTGTCCAACCTGGAGACACCTCTGGCACACCACCGGGGGGCGATGTTCCATAAAGATCCTCACAGGCCGGGGGCGGCCCCTCAAACAAACAGTGCCCTTAGCCAGAGCTGCCAAAATGGCGTCATTCTTCTCCACCACAAACCTGATCCCACATGTAGAGGCATTCATCTGCCTCATGGCCTTGGCGGATCCTAGCATGGCAGGCCGCCCAGTGGTGTTCACACCAGGGTTGGATTGTTCCAGGTCAAGGCGGAGGCCATCATAGGCCTTGTCTCCAGTCCAGGATTCCACTTTCCAAATGGAGCCGCGACCAGTGTCCGCCAGAGGTACCTGACCCACACGAATGGTGACCGTATCCATGTCCCGCTGGAATTCAAAGTCCGGAATGGCCAGCTCCTTCAGGAGGATCATCCTGATCCGCTCCAACTGTCCGCTGATCTGGCCGACCTCGTGTTGTGCAAGTGTCATAAAGATACAGCCAATCGGGGTCCTAAACACTGCCTCCTTAATGTACGGGACTGTCCCCGCGACCCTGCCCTTGTTGGA
The DNA here is from genome assembly GCA_900010015.1 of Tuber aestivum. Classification (NCBI taxonomy): domain Eukaryota; kingdom Fungi; phylum Ascomycota; class Pezizomycetes; order Pezizales; family Tuberaceae; genus Tuber; species Tuber aestivum. The sequence continues at coordinate 248,017 of LN891142.1, forward strand.
CAGGAGAATGTTGATGCGAGACCGAATGGTCTCAGTCGTAATGCCGTCTGGCAGCTCAACCGATTTCCTATTCAGGAACCTGATGGTGAGTCCACGGCTTTTGGCCTTGGGGGTGGGTGAGGAGGAAGGAGGTGCAGGCATCTTGCTGTCGCCCCGGTCGAACCTAGTGTTAGCAAGATAACTCTTCTTACCCACCACAGTCTTCCAGGCCCCGGGTATTGCTGCTGCCAGTCCTTCGGGGAGGGATGGCTCCTCATCTGTTGAAGGCGTCTCCGTTGCTGGGGCCTTCCTCATCTGAA